>VDFB02139179.1:0-28488 GCA_007258455.2 Sequoia sempervirens | reverse complement strand
CACTATTTGGCCCATCATGATCCTGCACATACCCATATAGCCTTCTCAACAACACATTCTCTAAATTTAACAGTGACAAACTCATCTAAAAAATATACTCCTTTTTTAGCACAACCCTATCCAAAATGCGAACAATATAGCCTTTTTAACATCACCTTTTCATAAATCAAACAATATAGCCTTCTCAACAACACCCTCTCAAAAATTAGCAGTGACAAACCCATCAAAAAATATACTCATTTCTAAACAAAACTTTATAAAAAATTGGAAAAATACAGCCTTTTCAACAACACCTTATCAAAAATAATACAATATAGCCTAACATAGAGAACAATAATAAAAAATACTTAATGTAACTAAACATGGAGTGTATAACATTAACTATTTCATTCTATTCCATTGATAACCACAAAACAAAAGCTACAAATCAACCAACATTGGTTTCAACAACAACCCAGACACAGAAACCCACAAAATTGTATCCACAAAATCCATGCCAAATGATAGCCACATAACGCAACCAAAAATGAAACAATATTTCTTTTAACAAGCAATATAGTCTTTCCTCAACAACACCTTATCAAAACTTGAATCAATATAGCCTTTTGAATAGAACCTTATAAAAAATGACACAATATAGCCCAAGCTATGCAATAACAATCGACAAAAATTGCATAAATTCAACACTTTTATTTTGTTGCAAACACACCCAAACAACACAAACATTAAAGAGAAACCAAATGAAAATTAACAATAACAAACCCATACAAACAACACTCATTTCTGAATAGAAGCTCCTCAAAAATTGAAACAATATAGCCTTTTCAACAACACCTTCTCCAAAATGAAACAATATAGCTTAAGCAAGAGAAATATAATAAAAAATTCCCAATGGAAGCTAAAAAAAAATGTATAGGATTGAATATTTTATTCCATTGCAACCATAACCACAAAATAGAAGCCATAAATCAAACAATATTACTTTGAAGACAAACTCAGATGGAGAATCTTACAAAACACTAAAAATGATAGCTATGAACCCATGCACAACCATAGACACAAAACATGAACCTTAAAACAAACAATAGTCATTTTCACAAACAATAGTCTTTTCTCAAGAAAACCTTATCAAAATTAGAAGCAATCAATAGAACCTTATCGCAGATAATACAAAATTGTCTGCCAAAAATGGCGAGCCACAATTGAAACAATATGGAAAATGTTTCTTTTGATATGCACCTCTTCCTGCTTATTTCAAACAAGCCTCTTTCTGCTAGCTTTCTCTAGGATGCCTTGTTTCTCCAAGCCTCCAAACATATCTAGAGAATGGAAACCATAAATAGAAACCCACAAAAAATCATAGTATCAAATCCATGCAAAACCATACACACAAAACACGAACCATAAATGAGACAAGATTTCATTCTTAGAAACTATATTATATTTTCTTAGCAACAACTTATCAAAATTTGAAAAAATCAACAGTACCTTATGGAAAATAAAACAATATAGCCTGGAACAGACCTCAAACCACAAATTAAACAATACCACCAAGGGTTTCTTCAACATGCACCTCTTCCCACTTGCTTCAAACACACCTCTTCTCATCAACTTTCCTACACAAAAATGGGAAAAATATTATCATAGGAAACACTTTTCTTTTGCATTTCCAACAATCCACCCATGCAAAAAACACAAAATAACCTCCACCCACCTTTGTAGAAGCTACAAGAAGCTTAATCCAGCTTGCACCCTCACAGAAGCTTACCCTATTCGGTCACGACTCTCATAGCAGGTATAGCAACAAACTGACACCAAACAATTCCTTATTGAAAATTTCTTAGACATTCATTTTGTTCCTTGAGGCATTAAATGATAGTTGTTATTATGACCATCGCTAGTACACACAAAGCATACAACAATTAATGTTGACACAAACCAATGTTTATTTTCCATATCCTTCTCTATCCACGCGCTATGAAAAATGCCACATTTTTCATAGCCTTTGGAAGGCTAAAAAACTGGGAGGCTAAGAAAAATTCTGACCAAAGTTATAACCCATCCATCACCTTTTTCCCTACCACCAAAATTTTAAAAAATAGGGAGGCTAACAAAAATTCCAACCAATGTTCACACAAATAGCCCGTCATCTAATTAGTATTTATATCTAGATTAACCTTACATGATTCTTTAATGAGGACTATTTATTAACTTTTCCACATTAAAAATTTCAAGGAAAGCCTAAGTTCCTCATCTATTGGTGTCTCATTTTTTCAATTATTAGGGGACCATCATTTTATTATTTTTCTTTATTTAACTCTATTTAAATAACATCTCAAAGAAGTTTTCCCTAGGGGAATTAAAATTTTCATTTTTTAATGTTTTAGATCTTTCAAGTATGCTTAATCTTTAAAGACTAAGGAGCCTGTCTTGTTCCCAAAAAATAAGTTGTTGGTTCTAATTATATATCAAAAACATTATTATGGCTATTGATAAAAAATAGTCATGGATTACTATTAACTCACATCTAGCTTTACAATTTTGAAATATGTGTAGATACATATAATCTTGTTGGTTCTACAAAATGAGGTCTAGATAGATTAGTGGAAGATAGAAAAATTGTAATGGGGAGTTTAATATTGTAAAAATTTATCTTTCTGAAGAGGGTAGCCAAGTTAGTGAAGGATTCTTTGAAGTCCTATCACTTGAAATGTTTAACAATGGGAAATGAGCTTACCATAGTATGAGAGGTTATAATGTATGAAGTGACAATGCTTCAAAGAAAATACAAGTATTTGAGAAGAAAAAATAGAAAATATGAGGATGATAATGATGATATGCCCTTGTCGAGTAAGAAATGGAAAATAAGAAGAAAGGTGAAATGACTTATTGATTTATGTCACCTCTAGATCTTATCCATGTGCAAACTACATGCATGATCTCTCAAACTAACAAAAGATAAAGAAAGAAAATTAAATGAAAGATAGAAAATGATGCAAAAATTTAAGGGATGAATGTAATATAAATATGATTATGCATGAAGATAATATTTATTATCTTTTTATTAATAGATAAAAATAGGTTTTGAAGGGACCTGAAACCCTTTATATCATAATATTATAGTTGAATTATCTATTATTAATATCACACTTGAGGCTCCCCAATCTACTAACCTTAATGGATATCTCTCCTACCCCTATGTTAGCAGCTAAACCTATTCAAAATCAAGTATCCTCCCTAATCCACCTAATATGTATGTTGTGGTTCCACCTCTGATATCCTATAAATTACCAAGAGAAAATCACATAATTAACTTTGTGCTTCAAAAGGAAAAGATAGACTATATACCTAAGAAAATATTGGTTTCCCAACCTACAGTGGTCCATTGAATTCTTCATTGAAAGGAAGAAAAGATACCTATGATGGGGAATCCCTCTATCAACCCTTCCCAAGCTGCAACCCATGTGAGAAGAAAAAGAGGTGCAAAGGATCATAAATGTAGATGTCCTACCATCACTCACAAACTATATAAAAGGAATTAAAAATTACCTAATGACCAACCACTAATCCAAACTAGCTCTATTGAGTTGTGTCCCTCCCATCCATCCTTGTCTTCACTTGACTCAACACTACCACCCTCACCGAACCATGCAATTTAAACTTACTTATCATAGTCCAAGAAAATAATTAAAGTATCATATGAATGAAATTACTCATGATAATATTTATCATAAATAGTCTATTGTGATAAATTTGTATAGTGAAGAAGAAGAAGATAAGATAGAAAAGAAAAAAGGAAATTATAACGAACTAGACCTTATATTTTCTAAATAGATGAATTGAAATGGGGGCCCAACCACGATATCCTATTTTTAACAATGATCCACCATCTTTTAAACTTGGTGATATTTATTTTATAACAGTTGTTTCATTTTCTTTAGCATATTTTCTATCTTTTATTTACAATGAGCAAGATTGGTATGTGGACAATTTTCTTTAGACTAACTCACATGTGTTGTACTTTTTTGTATTTTCTTGCACATGATATCATCTCCCATGTTGTGTGACTTGATTTTTATTTATGTCTATTAGTTTTCTTTAGGTGACCCTTGTTCTTCCCATTGTTAGAAGGATATGTAAAGGAAACAAATGTATTATTATATTTTGTCTATCTTTACCTATATCCTTATTTATATCATTAAAAAATTATTTTGTGTTTTCCTTTTTGAGATTTTTCATTGCATTGATACATTTAGGTATCTTCAATGTTGACCTTAAAGTCTTTTTTTCTATAAAGGAAAAAATGGGTTTTACAGGGACCCATAACCACATAGTTTATAGAAAAAATGAATAAGAAATAAAGTCACCAGAGATAAAGAGGTTGTAGAAAAATAAATCCCAAGAAACACAACATCCACCAACACAAGGCTAGCAAGGGCTACCAAAAAAATACCAACCAAAAAAAACAACAAGAAACCCCCAACTGACCTAAGAACTTAAGAGCTTCAACAACCTCAATTTCAAGATTGTGCATTTCCTGAGTGCCCTTCTTCAAGACCTGAACCATCTAGGGTGTAGGAGGAGTCTTCCTCTTCATACTAGCTCTCATCCACTTAGAAATACCAACATCCTCAGTACTATTCTTCTCCTTATCTGCAACTAGATCCACAACCAGAGAACCTTGATGTGAATTCTCTAGTTTCTCAGACACTGCACTAATAATTATGGCATTATGTTTCATCATTATGTGATTATGCTCCATAATATTTTTCATTGTATTTTTCATTTTACCTATTTCATCTTCCAGGCATTTGAATTTACCTGCATTATCCTTGAACTCCATTCACATTCTATCCTCCTTTGTCCAACATTCTGTAGTAATAAGTGAGCTAACTTTACCTTCCAAATCCTCCAGCTTGCCGTTAAAGGCTCTATTTCTATGATTAATGTATTTAATTTCATGGAAGGCCCATTTCATTATTCTGAATTAATCCATATCACCATTCCTATAAATAGCCAATATATCCCAAGGAGACTCACAATCAGGTTTAAAATATTGGTCATCAGGGTTTACATCTTTGGGGAATTTCGGTCTATTATCTTTGTCTGAAGCAGGGAAGGAAAAGTAAGAGTTTTGGCCCACATTAGAGGCCTCTAAAAATTCCTCCTAGGAATCCCCAGAGTAAGAGACCAATTTATTAGAAGGGGACTCTTTTTGAGTGGGCTTGACATTCTAACCAGAGCAACAAGGGTTTTTAGCTTTTGGAACAAAGCTACTAGGGTTTTTGACAACACTAGGATTCTTGGGCAAGGGTTTACCTTACCAGGTTTTCTTACCATAATTTTGGGTCAAGGGACTTTCAACAATCCATACAGGGTCAAGCTCCTTAAAATCCTCTGAAACACTATCCTTAGTATCCTCATCATCTGAGGGCGAAGCCAGGATTGGGTTGGCTAGTGTAGACACGTAAAATTATACCAATTGACATTGTGCATCTAATCCTGACTTACTAACATTGTTTCTTCCTGAACCATTCCTTGGTCTAACCATTTAATCAAATCTCCTTATCTGATTAAATTCATCAACTTTCATCCCTTAATTGAATAAATCATTTTATCTGATTAATTCAATCTCTTCTGTTAATTAAATCAATCCATCTGATATAATTATCCCTCTTTAATTAAATAATCAATTTTATTTGATTAAATCTCTAAAGTCTATCCATTAAATTAAATAAATTAAAACCTTCTTTGATTTAATCTAACATCATTCCCTTTAATTAAATAAATCAAAATCCTTATTTAATTAGCCTCTTATCATATTCCTCTCTTATTCAATTTAAATAAATCCATAAATTTGAGTCAAATAGGTCACATCATCTAAACCCTCTCATTAAATTAATTAATCCTTGATTGATTTAATCCCATCTTATGTCCCATCCTCTAGATAATGCAAGTTGCACATGAAAATAGATTTAATTCACTTATTAAATCACTATTTTCCTCACAAGGCATCTTTTGGAATATTCTCTCAATTTGAATTCAAAAAGTCCAAGTCAGCATGTACATCCAACAAGGCAATAAATTAATCTTACATGTCCTTTTCCTTGAGCCAAGTGGAATTTATTGCATTTCCCCTTCCCTCTTACATGTCATTTCAACAAATTTGAAATTCAAAATTATGCATTTATTGGCACAGACCCCAAATCTTGCACATCCTCCATCCATTCATAGCTTGACAATTGGCATCATTCCATTGGATGAATGTTAGTCCCACATTGCTAAATTTGGGCATTCATCCATCTTGAAATCCTATAAATAAAATGCTCATATCCTCATTTTACCATCCACAATCTAGGCAAAGTTACCATGCTCAAATATCTCTTGAATTTCATCCATTATCATTGAGTCATAGCTAGGTTTTTGCAGATTTTGGCTTGGAGCTGTCATCCTTCATCAGAAAAAGTGGATCAATCTCTTGAACATTCGAAGCTTGCATCTTAGGAATTGGGAAAGGACCAATTTTTAAATCAAATTGGCACCAATTCCCCCATGGGATCATGAGTTTTCACATCTAATTAGGATTCAATCTTTGTTTTATCATTTCCATTGTGTTCTTTAATATTTTCTTCATAGTTTGAATGTTGTAAATGGATTTCATGGGGAATCCTTGTCTTAGCTTGTAATTCCTTTTTTAACTTGTTTATTCATGTTGTTTTGTAGGTAATAGGAAAAGGGTTCGCACATTTGGTGCTAGAAGGAGGGAAAACAAACAAAGGTCTTTAGGAAGCAATTGCATGCTCTTTAATACCTAGGTCCAGGAAAACAAAGTGTCCATTTTTAGGTTCATCTAGGATCAAAACAAATAAAAATATTTTTCACCCACCCCCAAATCATCAAAACAAAATCATCTCATCAATAACACCTTTAGAAAATCTTGAAATCATCCTTAATCCAAGGCTTTTGTGAAAAATCAAAACTATCAAAACACAGAGACAAAATCCTTGAAATCATTATCAAATCACCTTTGGATAGGTATGTGTAGATGCATCCTTTTGCATATGCTTAGTCAAAGTTATCAAACCATCTTTTTTAGCTAGGTATATGTAGATGCATCATTCTTCATATGCTTGGTTAAAAATATCATCTTGTTTGGAGGGCATGTGCAGGATCAGCAGGTGCCAAACAGCCCTTATGGGTGCAAAATCAAAAAATCGTTAGGCAACTTGACGTGAAGACAACAAGTTATCTTATACATTTCAAAATATGTAAGAATAGAATTTGTAGAAAATTGAATGTAGTTTCTAAAAATACGAGTTTATTTTAAAAAAATAAATAAAATCTATTTGGTGAAAATTTGAAATTTCAATGGCCTTAAATTTTAGGGTAATAAGAAGTAGGTGTCTGCCCACCCAAACCATAATAAAATGATAATATTTTTTTGTAAGATTTTATATATAAGTAGAGGACTCATGTCCGGATGTGATGCATATTTTTTTGTAATTTTTTTCCAAGTAAATAATTAATTATGAATTTTTTATTACAACTTTAGAAAATATAAAAACTCGCCTGTTCTAATTCACCTTTTAATCCTATTATCGTACCCATGAAATTTAATTTTATTTTTTAATCCTATAGTATGTGAAGCATAGAATGTGACGCATATTTTGGATTCAAAACATATGATACCGTTTGAAAGTTATAGATGTTTTTCAATCAGCCTATCGATCAGGACTTTAGTCGTAATTCTAATAGAAAATGAATAATAATTATTTATTAAATTCAAATTAAATCATAATTTATATTTTGGAAAGCTGAGAATCTCCTCTAAAAACCCTTTTCGTTTCATTAATTTTGGGTGAAAAAAAGTCGTCAGCCACATACCCTCATAATATTGCCACTTTTTGGCGCACCATGATCCCAAGCATTTCATACCCCCGGATAGGTGTGGGTAGATGCATCCTTCTCCTTGCACATATTCAAATCATCATCCTTTGATCAAATCTATCCTTTAGATCATCATCCAACATCTTAAGGTATTTTTGTTCAAAATCCAAATCAAAATCAAGGACAAAATCCAAAATCCAAAATCAAACCAAAATAAAAATCCGCAACATATCTGAAAGTCCCAAAAGCCTAGTATATCCTTCAAGATTTACCAAAAGATCATAACATCCACATCATTCATCTTTTACATCATCATCATATCATCACACCTTTGATCCTCAAGACATCCTAAAATGATTCTACTTTAGACATAAAATAAAGATTGATCCAAAGAATCAAGATATTCATCTCCCATATTCTTGAAAATTGATCCTTGTTTTATGGTTCTAACTAGATCTCAATACAAGAAGAGTATGAAAGCCAACAAAGAAACACTTGCTTGAAGTGATCTTAGCCAAACAAACACATAAATGAATCCCACCGAATCAAGTAATCCTTTGACCCTCTCATTGTCACAAAATCCACAAGAAGAAAACCAAGGAGAGGATCTTACCAAGTTGGAATGTCTCACAAAGAAATGACTGAAATGCTCCAAAATATGGACAACCATAGAATCATCAACATCATGATGAGGCTCAACCCTTCGTTATACATGCTTGAGCTAGCAAAACAAGGGGTCAAGTTACCTTTAGATTTTGATGTGATTACTATAGTGGAGACATATTTTCCTCCAATATCATCCACCATTCCCATTTCATCTACACCCCCATCTCAAAACATCACACAAAACATTTCGCAAATCATGACATCTTTTGCTCCAACCCAACCCAACATTAAAAAGGGAAATGCATTCCTCAATGCTCTTCAAGCACACCCCCTTGTTAATAATCAAAACTTGGATGCAAACACCACCTTGGAACAAAACATACTCCCAAACCCATTACACAAAAATGTTCCTCTTACCTTCCATCATGATCCATCATCATCACTTTTTTCACACAACACCTCAAACACCTTTTCTCACAAATTCACAAGAAGAGGGGGATATTTTTGGATCAGGGGGTATATTCAACACCACACAACAACTAACACCCCTTACATTTCCACCTCTCCCACCATTTCCATTATCATCCACACCACTCCTTGGTTTAGGGCTTCCCCCTCTACCAAATATCAATCAAAATGCTATCCCAAATATCAATCAAAGCATCATGCTAAACACTCAAAAAAATTTCGTTGATATCACAACAACAAATGACAAACGCACAAGCTATTGCAACATCATCAAACACCCCCATAACATCAAAAAGCATGGTTTCTCAAGGACCAACCACCACATCAACAACACCGTCCACCAATCAAATAATCAACATGACATCACCATTCACCACTACCACAAACACCATTCAAAATCCACCACCACCTCCACCACCTCCAACTTCCACCACATCAGCCAAAATGACATGGCATTGCAAGCTTCTTTCCAAAGAGGATACCAACAAGTTCAAAAACAAAAATCTGAACAACTAGCTGCTCAGCAAGCTACTCAAGCTACACAAGCTGCCCAAATAGCCCAAGCTGCATTACAAGCACAACAAGCCACACAAGCCCAAGCTTTATTGCAACAACAACAACAAAAAGTTATGCAAGCATTGCAAGCACATAAGACTGCTCAAGCACAAGCTCTATTGCAACAACAAGAAACACAAGCACACGCAGCGCAAGCGAAAGCGCAAGTACAAGCTCAATATCAGGCACAACAAGCCCAATATCAAGCACAACTCCTAGCACAAAGCCAAGTAGCACAATTGCAAGCATATCAGAAAGCCATAAAGCAATATCAAGAGTAGCAAGAAGCAACAAAATTGGAAGCCCAACAACAAGCATTGTTGGAACAACAACAAGCACAACAACAAGTGTTGTTGGAATGGCAACAAGCACAACAACAAGCACAAATATTAGCACAGCAACAACAAGATCAACATCAAACATTGTTCATACATAAGCAGGTAGAAGCCTACCTCGCTCGACAGAACATACAGATACCATCAAACAACACATCGACCAACCCACCCATCCAACCCACGACTCAAACACCCCAAAACATTTTCATCCCACCCCCTGATCCTCAAAATGATATGATGACACAAATCAGGTTGCCTTCGCAACAAGTGCTCGATCTACAATCTGGGTGAACAATGAAAACACCAAGCAACTTGTGTCCCTATCCATTTGATAGGGGCTTAGAGATGAAACCATTCCCTAAGGGATTTGAAATCCCCAAATTTGACAAATATCGAGGGACAGGAAACCCTAAAGATCACATCAGGGAATTCCAGGTTCATTGCATGGAAGTCGCATACGAAGATACTTATCTAATGTGGCTATTTCCTAGGAGCTTGGTATGGCACGCTATAGAATGGTTCTCTCGCTTACCTTCAGGCATTAGAACATTCCAAGAAATTAGAGACACATTCATTAAAAATTATGCATGCAACATCACAATGGATGTTAGTCTAGAAGAAATTTTGGCTCTGAAACAAGGAAAGGGAGAATCATTCACCTCATTCCTACAATGATGGCAATCCAAAGCCAATCAGAGCAATTGGACCATGCTAGAAGAACAACAAGTTTGCACCATCATAGCCAACCATGAAGTCTGCTTGGCATTTCATCTCAAGGTTTAGGGCATCACCACATATGATCAATTAATCTCCAAGGTGCTCAACATCGAAAGAGCCCTCATAAATCAACCTATGGAATCAACATCATACCATGAACAACAAAACAACTGCCAACCATCCAATTACAATGATAAACCTTGTACGTGGGCAAGAAACAAAAAAATTACTAATGATGGTGTCGTTGATGCCAAGGTGGTCACTAGTGGTCCTCACCAACATACACCCGAATCACAAAACCAAACACAACACCAAAACACTCATCACACAACACACCAACCCAACAACAATCCAGCCATCAATAATCTCAATGACCAAAGGGGACCACCCCAATGCAAAAGCTATCCCAAACAAAAATATGCTACTTTGGGGGAACCACTTGAGGACATAATGAAAATTTTGATCGACAAAAAAATCATCAAACCTCCTACATTTGAGAATTACCAAGAACCCAATTTTAAACCTCCTTTGTATAACAAGAATCAACTTTTTGAATTTCATAAAATCAAAGACCATACCACAAACAGTTGAATGAGACTCAAAAACATCATCCAAGATCTAATCGATAAGAAAATCATAAACGTGGAACAACCTACAGGAAATCAATATCTTAAGATATATACAAATCCGATGTCGAATCATGGCAACAAAGGGAATAAAAATGACAAAGGGAAAGGAAATGTAAATCATGTCTATGAATCAGTCATTGCCTCCCTAAATTAGGACTGCATGGTCATCACCATCAAGGGCGCCCATGTCGAAGATTGTGGAGTCACCACAAGAGGTGGCAAAGTCACCATCATAGGATCATCCCAACCAAATAGAGTCCCTGCATCTAGATCTTTTCCTAATGGCTACGATTTCCTAGATCAACCTAAGAGAACACCAACACACATCTCCATCATGGAGTTGTTAAAAATATCATCAACACATAAAAAGATCCTTGAGGAAGCATTAGCCTCATCTACCATCCCCATAGATCTCGATGCAGAGCAATTCCAAGCTATGGTTGGAAATACCATAACACCTAATCTCCTTACATTTTTTGACCAGAATTTCCCTACCCAACCATCTCACAACAACACACTTCACTTGGAAGCCATAGTACATAAGAGAAAAATCAAAAGGGTCTTGGTGGATGGAGGTGTGAGCTTGAACATATGTTCCCTAAGCCTCATCAAATAGTTGAAAATATCAGAAGATTCCATTGACAAAGGAAAGGGAATCATGATAAGAGCATATGATGACCAAGAAAGAGTGTCTCAAGGCACGATTAAACTCCTTATTCAAGTAGGTCCAACTCTCATGAAAACCACTTGTTAGGTCTTGGACCTTGACAACATATAATATCTTCTTGGGATGCCCATGGATCCATGCGATGAAAGCGATAGCATCAACCCACCAATGTGTGAGGGAATTTACACATAATGGACAAAAGAAGTTACCATCCATGGAGATCCTAAACCTTTTTCATACTGCAAAAATCTTGAAGCAAAATATTACAAAATCCCCCAAGTACCAAAAAATTATGAGGGCCCATCCACACAATACATCGACCCCTCCACCCTCGCATCCACTTATGTGACAAAGACACCCACCACTCCTACCATCCCCACCATCTCTGACATCAAGCTTATCATCCAGGATGACGGTTGTGGAAGCTAAGCTCCTAACAATGCTTTTGTGATAGGAGTTACCACAATCCTCTAGATCACGGGGATTTCACCACAAAACCAAGCTTCCATCACAAGAATTTCTGAACTATCTTGAATTCACAAGATGGGGAGACCTTAGCCCATGAGGTTATTGAAGTAGATCAATCATGTTATATCAAGATGAAAGTCGATACCTGAATTACCAATGGATGAGACAAGCAAGGGCCTATAAATGATGCTTGCAATGGGCTATGATAGAAATCAAAGACTGGGAAAAAATGACAATGGGCTCATAATACCTATCATGTCAGAGATGTGACTGATAACAAATCTTGGCCTTGGATGTACCCCTCCAAGTATAACCATACATGGTCAAAGTCCTCCAGTTAGAATGGTTAATATTTCTCCTCATCCAATAGCAGTAGAAGTACGCTCACCAATATCCATAGGTGGAGACATACATAACTTTATAACTGAGGCCTATATTAGTAGTGATGATGAGGATACCATGACCAATCTACCTAGGTTATTTGAGGACACCACCTTGTGTATGATTAGTACCCTATCCTTCGAAATAGACCATCAAAATCATGAGATTCATCTAGTCTATCCCCAACTCATTGACTATGACCAATGGGGACCACCAATTTTTGATACATTCAAAAATGATGAGGCACTCTCAGAATTCATGGGATTGCAGGATAACATTCCAGATGGGGATCCTAGAAAGTAGGGTTTATAATGGAGTTGGACACATATGCCTATTATGGGGAAACGATTGAATCCTTCAGTTGCAAAAGTGAGAAACTAAGAATAATCTCTAGGTCCTAGACGGAAAACCACACTATGGCACTCTTTGACAAAGAAAAAGTAAAAATAAAGGATGTATCAATGGTGAAAACTCTGCGAGAGGCCTTTCGAGGATGAAGGATTCAATCTTCCTTTAAAGAGTTATTCATTAGGAAAGTTAGTAGTCTAGCGAAATGCAATCTATCCAACCTAGGAATAGAGGGGAGATACATATCACATTTGTAAAGTCCACTATTATCAGGAAGAGCAAGAACTCTGGCGACATTCTAGGGAAAGGAAAATAAACTTCACATGGAGTTATGTTGACATGCTAGGACTTGATCCAAAGACTATGGTTCATCACTTAGCAGTGTATCCAGAAGCAATACCAGTAAAAAAAAAGCTTCAAAAAATGCATCCTCAAATCACCTTATTAGTCAAAATGGAGCTCAAAAAGTTGTTAGATGTAGGATTCATCCGACCAATCGATTATCCAGAATGTGTGTCAAATTTGGTACCTGTTTCAAAGCCCGAGGAATCCATTAGAATATGCATAGACATCAAAGATTTGAACAAGGCATGTCCAAAGGATGATTTCCTGCTTCTTAACATCGACATGATAGTAGACATGATATCACGACATGAGATGCTATCATTAATGGATGGATTTTCAGGATACAATCAAATCATGATAGCAAAAGAAGATCAACATAAGATGGATTTCACTTGTCCATGGGGGACCTACTGTTAGAACATGATTCCATTCGGCCTAAGAAATGGAGGAGCAACATATCAATGGGCCATGACATTGATCTTCCACAATATGATTCATAAAAAATTCAAACACTATGTTGACGACATACTAGCTAAGTCTAGAAAAATAAAAGATCACATAGCCACCGTAGGTGCTATCTTTGATAGTCTAGAGGAATACAATGTCAGACTAAATCCCAAGAAGTGTGTCTTCTGCGTACAATCAAATAAATTGCTAGGATACATAGTGTCCATGAGGGGTATCGAGGTGGATCCATCGAAAGTAAAAGCAATCCTCAAAATGGAAGCACCAAAGACATTAAAACAATTGAGAGGCCTCCAAGGAAGACTCCAATCCATCTAATGGTTCATAGCACAACTGGCAGACAAGAAGAACCCATACTCTCACCTACTCCACAAGGGGGTAGCGTACAAATGGGATACAAAATGAGAAGAGGCATTTAACAAAATCAAGGAATATCTACTGACACCACTAGTTTTAATGCCACCCATCCCAAGAAAGCCATTGATTATATATGTATCGACAACAACAGCAATCTTGGAGCTCTCCTAGCCTAGCATGATGAAAGTGGAGCGAGAGAGGGGCTATCTACTACATCAGTAGAACAATGGTTAGTCATAACTAAACTACTCATTCATCGAGAAAGCATGCCTCATAGTAGTGTTTGCATCCCAAAAATTCAAACATTACATGTTGGCACACAAGATAAAGCTCATCACGAAAATTGATCCCCTCAAGTATCTACTATCAAAGGCAATGCTCACAGGAAGAATGAAAAATGGGTAATGATATTATCAGAATATGACATTGAGTATGTGGAGTGGAAAGCAATCAAGGGACAATTTATTGTAGATCAAGCGTGAGAGGCACCTCTTTATTCTGAGAATCCTCTTGTCTCAAAGTTTATAGATGAATCCATTTTTAATCTCAACTTAGCTAACCACTAGAAACTATACTTTGATGGCTCATACACACAACATGGATTAGGAGCTGGTGTCTTCTTCATCACCGCACAAGGGGATTTCATACCAAGGTGATACAAACTGGAATTTACTTGCACCAACAACATCGTGGAATATGAGGCTTTGACTATAGGTCTCAGGATAGCAGTGCAATGGAACATCATAGCTCTCAAAGTGTACAAAGACTCTTAGTTGATCATAAATCAAGTCAATAATAAATAGCAGACCAAGGATGACAAGCTCACTCCATACAAGAAATTGGTGGAGACTCTCAAAGAATCCTTCATCAAAGTTACATTTGAGTAGATTCCTAGAACCAACAACAGAGCAACAAACGCCATGGCAACAATTGGGTCCCTACTAGACATCCCCAATAATGTTCCAAAATATGAATTCTTGATTGAGCAGCTTCTCGTTCCCGCATTTGAGGTACCAGAATCAGAATTCATGTGTGAAATCATTGGTCCTGGTGATCCTTGGAATCATGACATCTACACATATCTTCGAATAGGAGTCATACTTGCCGACCTACCATCAAACCTAAAATGAACCTTTCTTAAAAAGGCATCTAGATTTGTCATCCTAGGTGATACCTTATACTGTAGAAGCATAGAAGGTACCCTATTATGTTGTGTAAATGTTGAGGAGGGATTGACTGCTCTAACCGAAGTACATAACAATATCTATGGCTCACACTCAAGCAGAATGACCATAGCCAAGAAACTGCTGAGGATGGGGTATTATTGGCCCACAATGGAAATTGAAGGACATGATCATGCTATAAGATGTGTACAATTTCAGCAACATGGGGACCTCATCCATACTCCAGCTCAAGAGCTTCATCCTATCATCACACCATGGCCCTTTTCACAGTGGGGACTCGATCTCCTTGGGAAAATCACACCCACCTCATCTAATGGCCACAAATTCATCCTAACTGCAACTGAGTACTTTACTAAATGGGTGGAGGCCATACCCATGACGTATATAACTAAGAAGAATATCTCTAAGTTCATCCTGAACTATCTCATTTTCCACTATGGTGCTCCACAAGCCATTATCTCAGATAATGGGACACCATTCAAAAATCAGGAAGTCCATGACTTATGTGAGAAATTCAAAATCCAGCATTGCTTCTCTACCCCATACTATCCCCAAGGCAATGGCCAAGTAGAAGCTACAAACAAAACCATCCTTAAAATCCTCAAGAAAATAGGTAATGATGCAGGTTGTGACTGGCATCTACAGCTTAATCCTTCCCTCCGGGCCTATCGAACCAACATTCACACACCCACTGGCACCACCCCTTTCTCCTTGGTCTACGGATCATAAGTTGTACTCCTCATTGAGATCGAGCTCCCATCCCTCTAAATATCACTCTAAAACCTCATTACTGATGAAGACTACTGAGTGCCAAGATTGAATGAGTTGGAGCTACTGGATGAGAGACAAATAGATTATTTAAATCACTTGCAAGTCTATCAGAATAGACTCAAAAGGAGCTATAATAAGAAAATCAGAAGCAAAACATTCCAAGTAGGAGAACTACTCTTTAAAGAAAATCAAAAGAATGTTCCAAGCCAAGCGGCAAAGGCAGGTTTTGAACCTAATTAGTTAGGACCTTTCGTCATCACCACAAGCTATAAATCAGGGGCATATCAGCTATCAACACCCGAAGGGGAACCTCTACAGGAGCCCATGAATAACTCCCATCTCAAAAAGTTTATGCCTAAATCTTTCAAGGAATAGAACCCCAAAATCCAAAAAATCTCCTAAAAAAATGTTTACTTTGGTGAAAACCTAGCAAACAGGTGTCTTAGTGACAACAAAAATATCAAAAAATGCAAAAAATTGAAAAAAATCAGACAAAGGATAAAAAAAATCATCCTCTATTGAAAACCACTTTGGTGGCACTTTGGGCAAGTACCTTGGTGAAAACCCGGCAAATAGGTGCCTTGTGTAAATAAACACTTTCGATCCACTAGGATCTTTACGGCTTGTTTGGAATCATCCATCCATCATGCTTCCATCATCCATTGTATTCAGGTCTCCATCTATCACTCATCCACTTGCATCTGCACCATAGCTTGGTCTTGTGTTCGTATCATGATTCCCCCTAGTACTACTCGGCCCATCCCCAAGGTTAGTTTGTCCTGCCTTTATCAGAGTAGTCTATTGCATCACATTGGGGGCATGTTCTTATCGGATCGGATTCATGTATGATCTTAAAGACCTCATATCAGAAAATCCAAAAACATCAAAAAAGCACAAAATCCAAAAACATTCAAAACATCAAAATCCAAAAACAAGTCAAAATGTCATCAAAAAGATAAAAAACAAGGTCGTCTAGTCGAACTACGCCATCTCTGAGGTTAAACATAGGCAACGTTGATCTTTGATCATCCCTCGAGACACTTAGGCTAGTCCTTTAGGAGTCTGTCATAATAAACTGACATCTCATCATGTATATTTCCATCTGTAAATCGGTCAAGTCGTCATTTGAACTACGTGGTCTCTGTGTATATAACATAGGAAAGGCTAATTTGTTGATCAACACTCGAGACCCCTAGGATAGGTCTTTAGGTTAGTCTCTTGGTCAAAATCTTAGAAAACCCCAAAAATATTAGAAAATCAAAAAATCAAAACATTTTAAAATCTCAAAAAAATTACCAAAAATAGCCTCAAAACATTGCAAAACTCCAAAAATATCCAAATATTTGAAAAAACCCATCCAACTCATCTCGCTTGCACCCGCAATGACACCATCCATAATAAATTGATTGTCACCCTCAACCTTTGGTGAAACAGTTAGAAACAAGTCTAGCAGGTTAAAAGTAAAACTCAAAAATGTCAAGTCTCAAGGTTAAGTCAGCACATAAACAAATTGGTCAATTCTTTATGTCAATAGTCCATCATCCAAACAGTCCCATACCAATCATCTGATAACATCATGTCCTAGGATGAATCCTTCCTACAATGGGGATTAATTATTAGAAAAAACACTTTGGATAAACAAAATGATGTGCTGCCATCCACTAACATGTCCTAGGATGTATCCATCCTAAAATGGGCATTATCTTTTGGCAATAGTTTCAGTTCTTATCCTTAAAAACACATTCCTTCTTAGTTAGCGGTATTGAAAAACATCAGCTTGTTTGTGTACTTAATATTTGTCTTTTTATTTATCTCATTGCGATCAGTCCAAGGACGTCTCGATGATATCCCAAAATAGAGGATTCAGATAAATAGGAATGGGGTAACGATCATTAACTTTTGTTTGCTATGCTTGTTGGACATTCTTGTAATATAACCTCGGTGAATACTTGCTTTGTTAAGTATGTATGGAAGAGGTCTAGGGAAACTTGTTGACTATTGCATGGATAGGTTTACCTTTTCGTGTTTTTGTCCAAAGATTAATACGAAGGAAACCGAAGGGGAGCATCCCTAGCAAAGGTTTTTATTGTATATCAAGAAGAATTAATGAACAAGAATACTCCTATATATTTTTTTGAGTCAAGTCCATCACACTAGGTACAATGCCATCACGGTTCTTTGTATGATGCCATTAATACTTCACGTGTGTTATCAAACATAAGAAAAATCGGCCCTTTGAAAATCTCGAGATTCCTCGGCAAGTAATCATCATCATCATCATTTGCATTTGCATCATCTTGTGTCTTGTTGAAATGACTTCTTCTTTTCTTACTAACTGCACTAACAAGGTACTATGACAGTTGACTATTATCGCCATCATCATCATCGATCCTGCATCCACAACTCATTAGCATATTGCATAAACATATCCTATAGGAAACATACGCATTATATAAATAGGTTATCATAAACATTCTTCATAGATAGGTGCATCGATGTCATTGCATTTCACCCATTACATTGCATCTCATGACATTATATCAATCATCACATAACATTTATTTGCATTTCATAACCATTTCACATTACTATCTATCATATAAATCATCGCATAGCATCTACATAGGCATTTCATAATCACTTTTTCAAACAATAAATATATAGGCATTTAATTCATTGACATACATACTTGCATAACATCATGACATCATCTCACCACTTTATGTTCACATTACATTGCGCATTAACATATCATTGCATCACATACATCATCATTTATTACGTTTAGGATAATAACATTTGTTATTCTAAGCATCTCATAAAACCATCTCATTATGCATTAACATCATATCATTTCACACATCGTACCATCACATTTGCATTATCATAAGTAGACCATCACATTTGCATATCATAGGCTAGCATAATATAGATTTGTTAGTCATAATCATAATGCATGTATCATTAGAAATAAATGCATCCATAAAGACATCATTGCAAAGCATATAGAAATAAAATCACCCGTGCATATAAAGAGAACACATTACATCACATCAAAATTGGCTCATATACATATCATCAATAATATCACTGTCATAGTCCAAAGAATAAATTGGATCACTATACATATATGTCAATTGGTACAAAAGGCCCATCGGGCTATAAAAAAAAGAGCCCATAAGGCACAAAAAGTATCATATCATCTCAATCACACTCGGTCCCTATGAATGTTGTGCTCACCCCTGTCACCATGACCCTCTGCTAGTCTGTGGCTAGTCCGCTCTGAGTACTCTAGGACCCACTCTGCTCTAGGTACAGCCTCATGATAGGACCACCTATAATACTCTGCCTCTCAGATAGTATCCCTATATGATCGAACTGACACTATACTCTGGGAGGAGGAGGCTGTCATACTCTCTATTTGATGTTTGTGGCCTAGCTCGGTGGCTGCTTGTAGCTTTGCAGCCTGTCTCTGCTACATGGCCTGATCACTCTTAGCCCTGAGCTGCTCTCTCTCAGCCCTTGCCTGATCTCTCTCTATTTTCACCGCCTGAACTTGGACCTGTAGCTACGCAATCAAGGTGTCTCACACATCTGTCTATCCTGCTAGTTGTACCTGTGGCTGCATGTGAGGCTGATCCTCACCCTCAGCTCATGGTGGTGGAACTGGTGGCTCCTGGTGCTGATCCTACATCGGTACATCCTTGTGACCTGGCAGGACTGGAGGCACACCTGGTGGATCCTATCGAATCTCAAACCTCTATCCTCATCCTCATCCTCATCCTCCCTCTCTACCCCTAACTCTACATAGGTCTAGGTCCTCACTAGAATAGTTAGCCAAAGTGGAGGTTGGAACCAATCTCTGTAGGCCTAAGTCATGCCTAGATCTACAAGCCCTTGATCATAATCCCACGATCGAGCTACCAGCTGCCAGAAACTCTCAACTACCTCTGGGACAGGAATGTACTATCCCCATGACACCTCTATCGTGTTGTGAGTAAAGACGGCCACATAGGTGTCATCAGGCTGATCCTACGGCTCTCTGAACTGATGTTGCATGCACTCAAGAAGGTACCTCTCGATCATAGTATGCTCCTGCCCCTACATATACTAGTCCTGGCGCTAATAAAATAGTTGATCAGCATCATCGGCCCATCCAAGTTGACCTAGGTATGGTCGCCAAGTGAAAACTAGCATCTCATCTAAGACCCACCTCTAGTAAGGGATCTTGTGCTCACCAGTGTGTGTAAAGGACACATTGCCTCTGTATCGTGCCACGAGGGCATCATCTGGCCCCATAAAAATGAAAATGATACGTGGACATAGCACAAAAATGTGCTCCCATGCCCAGAGGTGAAGTAAAGTTACCCCAGCCTCTAGTGCTCTTTCGTCCATGTATACGTACTCAGAGAGTTCCATCTAAAGCAAAGCTAGAAGAACAGGCCCCCATGTGAAATGAACCGGCCTGTCTTGGACCATCCGCTTCTAGCGATACCCCCAACTAGGACTGAAGCATCATCCTCATCTGTCTGGGGAAACTGAGACCCAAAGTGATAGCTGCAACCACCTAGTGGTAGGGAGGTCATATCACCCTGTATCACTCAAGCTCTATCTGTCCCTCATAGAAGATAATTTCTCGTGTGGCAAGGACTATGTAGCAGGCCTCGCACCCCTCATCCATATCAAAGATTGCCCATTGATCATGAATCAACAATCGTAGAATGCACCAAACGTCCTCCAGAGTGATGGAGACCTCGCTAGTGGGGAGATAAAACAATGACATCTTGTTGTGCCACCTCTCAGCTAGTGCTGACAACATCCCTAGGTGGGTGCGCACAGGTGCCACATATGCAATGTGCCACAACCCAGCAACTCTGAGTCAGTCCTGGTCCCTATCACTCAAATCTCACAAGACACTTGCCAAATCTCGTGACCTATGCGCCTGAGAGTAGAGCTCCCTCGACCCGTCTTGCATCAAGGAAAGTCACCGTGTTAAAAATTTTGAAAAATTCCTGGTCAAATGCTCCAGAAACGTCCCCAACGATGCAGTTTGTGATGGTGTCGCAGTTTGATTTTACTCAAACTCTAACACTAGAGTCCTAAAAAGAGCTATATGGAACCACTGTGGTGCACTTTTACTCCCAACGTCGCAGTTTTTGTGAAATAGGTGATGCCACGTCACACTTTATCAAATTGGCCCGCAGAACCTGAGCCCATCGTCAGAGTTTTTAAACTCCAAACTACACCACTGTGGTGCAAAACAACACCGTGCGACGCAGTTTGAATGCCGATCGGCGCTATATAGTGTCATTGGAGATGAGTCGCTCCTTTAAAGCACTAATTAAAGCATTAAATAAAAAGATGAAGCTTCGGTAAGGGTCACATATCGGTGCCCCGATGCCAGGTGGCCGCTAGTATGTCCGAACTCGATTAGTGATGTGTAGGGGAAGCTATCATTGCACCATATTGCCAGAGAGTCAGAGCTCAAATCTCAAGGTTGCTATTGGGGGTGTGTAAAAATGACTTGAAAGTGACCCCTCGGGCCCCTTTTAAGCCTAAAAATTAGGGTTTTTTCACCTTGTTTGGCTGTCTTGTTAGGGTTTGGGATCCCCAAACCACTTTTTGTTTGGTTGAGAATTGTTTTTCATCATTTTATTATGTTTAGACACGTTTTTAGCCTCTTGGAGCCTTTTTGGACTTGTTGGGTACTTTGTCATCTTTTTTCATGAAATCACCCAAAAAATTAAAAATTTTGTCCAATCTCTCGAGGGGGCATTATATTGGCACATTCTCTTCCACTAGGAAGCAGTGGGGTAAGTTTTTAAAATATTAAAAAATTTTGGCTTTGATCGAGATCGTTTATTCTTTGAACCAACGCAATGAGTGCATTGCTTCAAAGAGGGGCAAAATGTAGACATGTAAAATGTACCAATTGACATTGTGCATCTAATCCTGACTTACTAACATCATTTCTTCCTAAATCATTCTTCGGTCTAACCATTTAATCAAATCTCCTTATCTGATTAAATTCATCAACTTTCATCCATTAATTGAATAAATCATTTTATCTTATTAATTCAATCTCTTCTATTAATTAAATCAATCCATCTGATATAATTATCCCTATTTAATTAAATAATCAATTTTATTTGATTAAATCTCTAAAGTCTATCCATTAAATTAAATAAATTAAAACCTTATTTGATTTAATCTAACACCATTCCTTTTAATTAAATAAATCAAAATCCTTATTTAATTATCCTCTTATCATATTCCTCTCTTATTTGATTTAAATAAATCCATAAATTTGATTCAAATAGGTCACATCATCTAAACCCTCTCATTAAATTAATTAATCCTTGATTGATTTAATCCCATCTTATGTCCCATCCTCTAGATAATGCAAGTTGCACATGAAAATAGATTTAATTCACTTATTAAATCTCTATTTTCCTCACAAGGCATCTTTTGGAATATTCTCTCAATTTGAATTCAAAAATTCCAAGTCAACATGTACATCCAAGAAGGCAATAAATTAATCTTACATGTCCTTTGCCTTGAGCCAAGTGGCATTTATTGCATTTACCCTTCCCTCTTACATGTCATTTCAACAAATTTGAAATTCAAAATTATGCATTTATTGGCACAAACCCCAAATCTTGCACATCCTCCATCCATTCATAGCTTGAAAAGTGGGAATCATGCCATTGGATGAATGTTAGTCCCACATTGCTCAAATTTGGGCATTCATCCATCTTGAAATCCTATAAATAAATTCTCATATCCTCATTTTATCATCCACAATCTAGGAAAAGTTACCATGCTCAAATATCTCTTGAATTTCATCCATTATCATTGAGTTATAGCTAGGATTTTGTAAATTTTGGCTTGGAGCTCTCATCCTTCATCAAAAAAAGTGGATCAATCTCTTCAACATTTGAAGCTTGCATCTTAGGAATTGGGAAAGGGCCAATTTTCACATCAAATTGGCACCAATTCCCCCATGGGATCATGAGTTTGCACATCTAATTAGGATTCAATCTTTGTTTTATCATTTCCATTGTGTTCTTTTATATTTTCTTCCTAGTTTGAATGTTGTAAATGGATTTCATGGGGAATCCTTGTCTTAGCTTGCAATTTCTTGTTTAACTTGTTTATTCATGTTGTTTTGCAGGTACTAGGAAAAGGGTTTGCACAGCCAGTATGTAGAATAGGTTACTTCTTAGGATCCTTCTTATGATCCTCCAAGCTATTATTCATGGAGCAGTACAAATAATAAGGCAAAAAATCCCTTACCTTGTGACAAAAATGGTTGAGCAAGGCGAAGTGGTAGCCATAAACCCTAGTGAATCTACCATCCAAAGTAATGTATTCCAAGATGATTCTGAGCACCTTCCTCCATAGTGATTTAATTGTATTCGCTTCAAAGTAGTTGTTGGATACTTTTATCAGGTTGGTCTTTTATTTTTCTTTCCTAGGGAATTTGATAACTGCTTCATCAGAGAACCTTTGGTCATGAAATAATTTCATTCCCACAGTAGACATACCAGTCACCTCTCCAATGAGGTTTTTGTCCACCTTGACCTGCCTGCCAAATAGATTTATTTCCCCATTCTTCCAATTTTTCTCAGAGTACTTGGTAGCCTTCAAATCAAGCCCATGAAGCTTCTCAATGAATGGGAGCAGCCCACCACATTCACTTTTTTCCTAGACCTTCATATTCCTCTTATACATTTCATAGGTTTTCAGTTCCACCCTTTTCCTCTCTCCTCAGATTTTCACAAGCACCTCACTACTAGAGCTAAAAGTATGAAATGAAATACCACAACCAAACCAGAGAACCCACAAAACATGTCACCTCATACTGGAAATTAAGAAATTAAAAGCCCCATCAAATCTAATCATGTTGAAGTATTTGGCCCTACTCACTTTCATCATCAAAATAAATTGTTGCTTTCCCATGTGTGATATCATAATTAATTAAAGCCTTGATGTCAACACCAAGATCATTGAGGTTCTACCACATGGTCAACTCTAATTATTTAACACCTTCATTAGCAAAGAAATCATCCACGCTATTGGCTTCCCTAAACGCATGGGTTATTTTAATTTTTTCAAAATTAGCTAAGAGGGACTTAGCCTCTTCTATCGAAGTCTTGATAGACCATGATGGAAGGGAATTCCCTAGGAGGCAATCAATAATCTTTTTAGAGTCTCCTTCAAGCCATAAATATTTAATATTTCTACTAACAACCAAGTTAATCACATGGAAGGTTCCAATAGCTTCAACCACATGATTAGTTTGAGATCCAATGGGAATAGCCACTGCTACTAAAAAATTACCATTAGAATCCCTAATAACACCTCCACTTCTAGCCAACCTTGGGGTTTCCTTGGCCACACCATTGAAATTAGCTTTAGACCATCCACATGGAGGAAAACTCTAGCAAAATCTTGTCTAGTCTTTTTTTGTAGGTACCTTAAAGTCTTATGTTAAGGTTGGGGCATGCATTCTATAATGTGTGTCACTTTTCCGCACATGTTCTACTTACTGATGCATTAGCATGGCATTTTAATATTTTTTAAGCACCTTATTAGAAC
This sequence comes from Sequoia sempervirens, assembly GCA_007258455.2. Lineage (NCBI taxonomy): Eukaryota > Viridiplantae > Streptophyta > Pinopsida > Cupressales > Cupressaceae > Sequoia > Sequoia sempervirens. Next base: position 3,704 of record VDFB02139179.1, on the reverse strand, counting down.
TATTGGGATTATTATTCCATGTATGGTTGACATGAGGACACACCTAGTGAATTTTAGACTCCACTTTTCCTTGCATGTTTTACATTTTCTAGTCTCAAAAAATTTTCCTAGTGAATATCATAATTCACTAGCTTGTAGTGCTTTGGTTCATGGATCAACTAGAAAATAACAAAAAAATTTAGATTGTGACTAGTGAACACCTTGGGTATGGATCCTAGTAATATTTATGCAAACCCTACTAGTCCATGATTTTCATACCTCATTTTTATGTTTGTGTTATGCTTCATTTTTTACATGATGTGTTGTACCTTATTTACATGTGTTAATTTTTCCTTATATTCTCTTTCATAAGACCTTGAATCTAGGGGCTAGCACATCCTCTAGATTTAATGGCATCATATCTCAGTCTTGAGGCACCTACTTGAGTACAAGCATAATTTTAATGTATTGTTTTTAATCTTTTTGTTGTTGTTATGTAGGGTCTAAAACACCATTGATAAGGTGTAAAGGGACCTTTTTGAAGCTTTATTTTAAATTTGAATAAGTTAGGAAAACCATGTGTGGTCGTTTCCTTAGGTTTTGGTGAAGATTTCAAAACACAGTGTGTTTTCAAACACACTTCTTTTAATCACTTTTTAGCCCGATACAAAAGACCTAACTATTTTTTTCAGGTTGAAAAGAAAGAACTCAACATTTTGAGCAAGTTGGAAGTTTTTTTGGAAGTTTGTGGAATGGCAGTTTCTGGAGAATAAGAAAAAGAATCAGTTTTTAGCGTGTATTTACCAGTTTACTCTGTTTTCTTGTTTCTTCCTGCAAGATAATGCATTGATCAGTAGTTTTTAAATGTTCAGCATGTTTTGAGATTATTTATAAAGCATTGTATTAGCATAGGATTGTCATATATTCATGGCAGAGTTGTATTTGTTGTGTCTTTCTTTAGTTATTTGTTTTGACTGGTAAAAGATAAGAATAATGGAGTTTTAGCTGCATTGCCATTGTGCTCAGCATGGGTTCATTGGAAATGAAGCTAGACTCCACTGCTGTACATAGAATAGGCATAGGAATCTGTAGGAATTTAAAAGGCATGCAAATATTCTAGTTCCTAGGCGAGCAATCAATGCTTGGTTAGGAAAAAAATTAAAGTTTTGCACAGTCCCAACGCAGGGGTGATGAGATCTCTAAAATGCGTGGTGAATAAAGTTTTTAGGGACCTTTCAGAGGGCTGAAAAGAGGTATAAGTCATCAACATTTCTTCTGGTGGCTGGAGGATGAGGACAGTTCTTTGAATGTCCAAGAAAGGGCTTGAAAGCTCTAAAATACCTTTAAATCAGCATGAACCCTGTATGTGGCAGAGAGGGTCAGAATTCATGAGAATCTTGGAGTGCTCCATATTTGAGCCAAGGTGTCTTCTTTGTGTTTCTGGTATCCACCGAGCTGAAAGGTGAAATAACCTCAGACCCCGGGTTAAAAGGCCTAATAGGCTTATGGTTATAAACCCTCCTAAAATCCTAGGGTTTTGAGGCAGCGATAGAAGAAAGAAGGGTTATATCATAACAAGAGCCCTTCCTAGGTTTTTGACTATGGTTTTTAAGCCAACTAAGCTAACTCACGCCTCTGCAACAAGGTTGGGTAGAAAGGAAGCTGAACTAGTCTTTAGAGGAATAAGGGCTAGATGGTGTATGTGAAGGAAGAGTACCAAGAATGTTTTGTAGCAGCAAATTTGCAATGATAGTAGGGTTGATAAAGTGAACCGGGGGTGCCTCAAAGGTAGAGGACTTATAGGTTGTAGGGTGAAGGAAATAACACCTTATGAGTTCTTAGATCAAGGACTCAAAGCAGTGAGATAGTATTTTCTCATATCAACCCCTAACAAATTGGTATATGGCTTGATGAAAAGATTTGGGAAGCGGCGGCTTATATGTCAGAGAATTAGATGAAGTAGACTTAAGATGGTTGAAGAGCAAGAAGAGGATAAAAAATCTCTAAAGGAAAGAATAGAACAGCTTGAAGCAGCACTGAACAAGGTGAAATTGGAAGGAAAAGTGCCAAAAGAAGAAGAGGTTGCAGAGGAAGACAAAGTCCCTGAACCTGACCCTGTTCTCGAGGAGGAGCCTTTCTTAAAGGCATTAAAAGCCCTAAGTGGAAAAGGACTTGAGGGTGTACCACTATTCCATGGAAAGATGGATCCTGATTTGGTAATGGACTGGATAGATGGAATGGAGCATCACTTCGAATGTGATGGAGTCATAGAAGCACAGAAGGTGAAGGTTGCAAAATCAAGGTTGAGAGGATCAGCATTAACTTGGTGGAAGTTTATTCAGACTGAAAGGGAGAAAGAAGGTAAGCAGCCTATATCAACCTGGAAAGGAATGGTTACAAAAGTGAAAGAAGCCTATATGCTAGATGATTACGAGATTCAACTCCATAAGAAGAGGAAAAGTTTAAGACAAAAAGACCAAGATGTCAACACCTACATTGAAGAATTCCAGAAGCTTTGTTTGAGATCAAATGTGGTAGAAGATGAGAGCCTGAAAGTGGCTAGGTATCTAAATGGATTGAAGTGGAATATACAGGAAGAGATGGCTTTGCTCAGCCCCAAGACAGTCCACCAATGCTATCAGCTAGCTATCAATATTGAAGAGAGGAATAAAAGGAAGCATGATCAGTCCTCTAAGGGTAGAGGAAGAGGTAGAGATCAAAGAGGACAGCGTGGAGGTTACCAAGGAAGAGGTGGTGACCAAAGAAGCCAAGGTGAATCAAAGCTTACTGAGCATGGAGGTGAAACCTCATCAAGAGGAGGATTTAATAGAGGAAGAGGACCTCAAGGGGGTTCAAACAGAGGAAGAGGAGCAGGCAGAAGTAACTCCTACTTTGCCACCATGAAGTGCTATCACTGTAATTAGCTAGGCCATCCAGCTTATAGATGCCCGGAGAAAGCTTCATCTAGCAATGAGAAAAGAGTAGCTTATGCACAAGAGGACACCATGAGTGTAAAGACACCTGAGATCAGTCATATAGAATCAGAAGTAGGTTAAAATCTGATGTTTAACAGGGTTTTGATTAGACAACCGGTCAAGGAAGAACCCAAGCAAAGGAGAGCTTTGTTTAGAGCAAGGTGCAAGATATTGGGAAAGGTATGCAAGGTCATTGTAGATTCTGGTTCTATGGACAATATCATCTCTGAGTAGGTAGTAACTAAGCTGAAATTGTAGAAGGTACCTCATGCCAATCCCTACAAAGTCACATGGTTGAACAAAGGGCAGAGTGTCTTAGTGAATGAGTAGGTTACAGTGGAATTCTCGATTGGAGGCTACAAAGACAAGCTGATTTGTGATGTGCTACCCATGGATGCATGCCATCTTCTTCTTGGCAGGCCATGGAAATATGATAGAGGTGTTGTATATCATGGGAAGGAGAATACCATAGAATTCACGAAGGATGGAAAAACCTTCAAGTTGCAATCGTTGATTGAGGAAGATGAAGGGCAGTCTAAGGTTCCAAACATTATGTTGAGCAGTGGCAAGGAGTTCATCAAGGATCTACACCAAGGGAATGAAGGGTATGTGATCATGATGCAGCCCAAAGAAGAGGAGAAGGCTGAAGGTGGAGTGTTACGTGGTAGTCCAAAACCCGGCAAATACAAGAGGATAGTGAGTGATGGAACACCATCAGCTCTACTGCCACCACCCAAGAGAGCAATAAGT
>VDFB02139178.1:0-33681 GCA_007258455.2 Sequoia sempervirens | reverse complement strand
GATCAGCTTTTGCATTTTATACTTTCTGCACATCAAGGTCATTTGTTCTCTTGCATTTCTTCCAGCGTGAGGATTCTCACCTTTTTGCATATAGAACTGATACTTTGTTTTAAATGTTCAATTATAAGTCAGTTGCATTTCTTCCTATCACGAGGATTCTCACCTTTTTGTCTATAGAAAAACATTTTGTTTTAGATGTTAAAGTACAAGTTAGTTACAGTTCTTTGATTCCATTTGCTACCTATTGTTGGGGCTCTTTGATGTTTATGCAACTCACTGAATTAGTAGTAGAGAAATGCGTTAATATAAAAAGCATATTCATCAGTGTAAGCTATTTGCCTTTTGGGTTTCAAAATAAAATGTTCGTATTCAGTAAGTTATGCCTTTTTGGTTAGAGGTATTAACACACTTGAAGTTAGAATAGTGAAGAATTGCAGCCTACCTGCAGAGGTCAGGCTGTGGATTTGTTATTGATCTAAATCAACGGCTATAAAGGCTTTTTGGGAAAGTATAGTCACATATATTGTTGAAAATGGCCATGTTAGGAAACATAGGGTGTTTAGTATGAACATGCATTAACTGAGGAGAGTGAAGGATTGCATCCTATCTGCGAAGGTCATGGCTGCCTTTCTTAACTTACTCATGCTTACTCATGTGTTCTTTTGGGATTTGTTATTCATATAAATTGATGACAATGATAAGCTTTTTGGGAAAAAATTATCACATATATTGTTGAAAATGGCCATGTTAGCAAACATAGTGTGTTTAGCATGGAAAGTAAAATTTAATTTTTGTAGACTATGACTTGAAGTTTTAGGACTACTGTTGCTCTCTTGGAAAAAACTAGCCCTTGATAAAATTAGGTTTGAGTTTTTTAAAATAGATTTTATCTTAATAAAATTTCTTTTTATTTTGCATACTGTTTGTTCTCTTGAAAAAAACTAAAACTAGCCCTTCATAAAATTAGGTTTGAGTTTTTTAATATAGATTTTATTTTAATAAAATTTCTTTTAATTTTGCACGCACACAGAGACAGAGACAGAGAGAGAGAGAGAGAGAGAGAGAGAGAGGGGCACAAACACAGACACAAACACACCCAATGTTTTCATAAATATTTTAATTGCCCACTTTGTAACTTTTTAGGTTTCTACACTCACTTTAGTGTCCAACACCTAAGCCATATTTTAGCATCATTTGATATGCTTTCTAGCATTTTCTATCACATAAACATAATACATAGAAAACCAACCTTTGGAACCTCTCCCCAATTAAATTTGAAAGTTTGAACAACTAAGTCACTTAGGACTAGAGTACCCCGGGATTTTGGTTCTCATGTCATGCCACTCTTGAAAATCCGTCTCTCATGTGCATTTTCAAATTTTGAGTTTTGAATTTTGGCAATTGTTTTAGTTTGAATCCTTATATTCAATGGTTATGTAGTCCAAAAATGCGCGTGCGTGCACACACACACTATATTTTCATAAATATTTTAATTGTCCACTTTGTAACTTTTAACTTCAGGTTTCTACACTCACTTTAGTGTCCAACACCTAAGCCAGATTTTAGCATAATTTGATATGCTTTCTAGCATTTTCTTATCACATAAACATAATACATAGAAAACCAACCTTTGGAATCTCTCCCCAATTAAATTTCAAAGTTTGAACAACTAAGTCACTTAGTACTAGAGTACCCCGGGGTTTTGGCTTTCATGTCGTGACACTCTTGAAAATCCGACTCTCAAAATTTTGAGTTTTGAGTTTTGGCAATTGTTTTAGTTTGAATCCTTATATTCAATGGTTACGTAGTCCAAAAATGCCTACAAACTTAGTTTTACTCCTTTTGTTAGGGTAGAAGAAATATAATCTTGCAAAGCACCTTTGCTCTCATTGAAGCCTCATACATTTCTAGATTATCAAAAAGACTCCATTTTTGTGTAGTGCAACAGACCACATCTCTGAACATTGAAAATTTGCAGAGATGATTTGAGAGCCCATAGAGCCATTGGAGCTATAGTCCTCTTGTGATCTTTCTCTCATAGATTCCTCTCCTCTTTGATCCTCTCATTTTCTTCCTTTGGACTTTTCATTTCCCATCAATCTATGATTCCATAAACTACACGCATTTATCCAAACCTTTGTGTTGTTGATTGGAGTCTTTCCCTTGCCATCTCTCTCTATTTTCTGTATTTCTGTGATTCTAATTACCCATTTGTCCTACACCACCATAGCTTAGCATTCTTGTTAGAACGTACACCACTATTAACACCTTCACTAGGTTGCACACACTTACATCTTTCTATAGTGCTATTATTGAGGTTGAAAATGTCATCTGAGGGGATTGATTGAGGAAGTTTTCTAAATAGTACATCCTTTTCCTCTTGTTTCCAATTTCAGTTCAACATATTTCACATTTGGAGTATATAACAAAAGGAATCTACAAGCAGGAGAAATATTAGAAGATTCAAGTGAGCATATTCTGAAATTCTGAAGGTCATAGACATAGACATTGGCACCCATCAAAGTCAACTATGCTTAGGGGCACTAGGCAGCAATTAACAGTGCTCAGTGGTGTTAGGTGACGAAAGTGAATCGTTGTTGGTACTATTGTTGGCTTTAGTTGAGAATCACTTGCGACCTATTTCCTAGTCACTTGAATTGATTACCTGTGGTAGACGTTGTGTTTTTTAGGTACTTCAACTCTATTTTTCATTATCTTTTCTGTAATTTAAATTTCTTTCCCAGCTTTTATATTTCAATAAAAACAATTTTCTTTTTGATGTTTTTTATTATTAACTTGATTTATTTTAAAGTAAAATAGATACAATATAAATATAATTGATATCTAAGTAAAAGCACTTAAAAGGAAGATCAAAATTTATCTTTCAATTATATCTTTCTAGTCTAGGAAGGGGGTGAATTGTGCATGATTCCATATGCCTTTTGGTTCTAAAGCATCTAAATAAATGTTAATTTAGGTTTCCATTTCAAATTGATGTTTAATAATGTTATGCATACAAATATTATCTTTTCTGTAATTTAAATTTCTTTCCCAGCTTTTATATTTCAATAAAAACAATTTTCTTTTTGATGTTTTTTATTATTAACTTGATTTATTTTAAAGTAAAATAGATACAATATAAATATAATTGATATCTAAGTAAAAGCACTTAAAAGGAAGATCAAAATTTATCTTTCAATTATATCTTTCTAGTCTAGGAAGGGGGTGAATTGTGCATGATTCCATATGCCTTTTGGTTCTAAAGCATCTAAATAAATGTTAATTTAGGTTTCCATTTCAAATTGGATGTTTAATAATGTTATGAGGTACAAATGTATGCTTAAGTTCTATGCTTAGTTTGAATCATCACCAAGGTGGCATTGATAGAGTATATATTTTCTTGGTCGTGCATGAATATTTGGATTAATTTGTCAATTTTTTTTTCCCACTTGTCACTATGTATTTGTTAGGTTGTAATGACGTGATGATTGGGAGTATGGTACACACTCACATGTAAAAGTAATTGAGGGTCATTTATAATGGATCATGTTGGAGGCATTGTTCGTCACTTGTTCATTGTGAAATATTTGGATAATATCAAAAGTAAAATGAGAACTCGGAAGTATCCATTACATTACTGAAGTACTTATACTAAACATTGCATTGAGTGTATTATCATCCAAGTAGACTCCATTGTATTTGCATTGTGATTGATGTTGCAACCGATCGTTATTTGTAATCGCTAATATAGCCCAAGTGGACTCATTGTATTAGATATAAATAAGTTTGATTATAATTATTTTTATTAATCAAGTAGCTTCATTAAATCAGAATTAATTTAAATCTGATTTAAAGAGAATCTTTCATTTTGGGCAACCTTAAATTGTTATCCATATCATGAGCTATTTTATAAAATGGTTTTATGAAAATCAAGGTGAAGTACGTACAGATACATTATTATAGTTTTTGGATTATTTTTAATTAAAACTCATTGAGCATAATTATGTAGAGACTATTTGTAAGTTTTGTAAGTTTCTTTAATTCTATTAAATGTGAAAGCATTTAGAAATCTCATATCATGGTTTATCCAACTTTTGATAGAGAAAATTAAACTATTCCATTAGTTCTACAACAGTTTAAGAAATATGAAACACTATATTATTTGGCTAAAATTAGTTTTCATGAGTTCAATATTATGTTACAAGCGTTTTGTCTATTTGTCCTTGAGAGTAGTAGTAATTTAATATTATTATTATTATTATTATTATTATTATTATTATTATTATTTTGAACAAAACAGTTTACAAGGAATAAAAACTACTTAACAGGTAGCTGAAAGAAAAGAATAAGCTAGCCTATCCATAAATACATAATAGCCACTAGAAAACTGAAAAAAAAAGTCATTTCATCCACCAAGTAACTCTTGACTTAGTCCAAATTTATTACAATTTTGAAATAGCATCACTTACTTAAGTAACTCTTGACTTGGTCCAAATTTATTACAATTTTGAAATAGCATCACTTACTTTTTTATATGTTGTAGTTGATCCATGGCTTTGACATTCTTCTTCGATAAGACTTGTAGCTGCGAAAAAGGAAAGACAATCTAAAGAAGGATGTCTAAGTAAAGCCTGAGAATTGCAGTTGTCTGAGAACAATTGTTAGAGACCACAACAATACATCAAGTTATCCAAATGTTCTTTAAAATGACTTGTCTAAATGAATCAACAATCAAAATTATTATGCAAATGAAGACCCAAAATAGCTTGTTTCCAATTCAGCTCATGACATAAGATAGCATGAAAGTTTCTAAAGATAAAATTCCATTGTTTCTTGATAGAAGAGCAATCCAAAATATATGTTTTATGCTTTCCACATATGGGCAAAAAAGGCATCTCATTGGCTAAGACATGATACATTTCAATCTATCCCTAATGGGTAGCTTGCAATGTAAAATTTTTCAAGGTAGAATCTGTGTATCAAAATCAACTCTTGATTTCCAAACATGAGAATTCATTTTAGTCCAAAATTTAGAACTAACTTTGTATTTCAGTTTATGATTTGAGACGGGAAGTAAGAGACCAATGAGGAAAGAGTTGAATATAAACTTCCTTAATAACATTTTGTTTCCACAGTCAATAATAGTATGTAGATTTATGGAAAAAATTGTGTGCGAATTTTTACATCAACGTTAGGATGATAAACTTCCTTTACAAGAAGATAATTAAAGTGACTAAAAGACAACCATCTCCAATCTTTAAAAAAATTGCATTAGTACACGACTTCATAGAAAGTTCTATCTACACTAAAGATTGCATAAATATTATAAATTGTTTATATTTATTGCTCAACCCATAATTCTCTTTCATAGTTTGCCACGAAGCCCAATCAAAAGTGTTGAAATCCCATATGTTTTTGAATTGTTGTATCCCATTTTTGAATAAATAATAAGCTTGTCTAGTGGTAGATTATGATAATTGTTTTTTCTACTTCTGATCGATCAACAAACAAAAATAAAAAGAAATCACTTTGTATCTTCTAAAAGTTATTTTCTATTAGAATTTAAAAGAAATATATAATATTATATTTTTACATTAGACATTTTCAGCTATATTTCTTTTTTGATGGGGGCTTGTCTGACCCCCAACTTGGCTTTCTACAAATAGTGTTGGTTGTTCTAACCAAACTTCTACCCTTATATAAGTAGAAGTTTTAGTTTTGGCCTCTATGAATGATATTATTATTATAGTTTTTGGATAATTTTTAATTATAACTTATTATGTACGAACTATTGTAAGTCTTGTGAATTAGTTTCTCATGTTGCATTTCAATTCTATTACATGTGAAAGCATTTAGAAATCCCATATCATGGTTTATCGAACTTTTGTTAGAGAAAATTAAACTATGCCATTAGTTCTACAATCATTGAGAAATATGAAATACTATACAACTTGGGTAAGATTAGTTTTCACAAGTTCAATATAAGGCTACAAGTGTTTTTTCTATTTGGTCTTGAGAGTAGTAATTTATTTTTTTTCTATTTTTTGGTTGATCAACTAACAAAAGTAGAAATAAACCATATTATATTTGTAGACACCTAAAAATGACTAACACATTTTGTCTAATTCATCATCACTTCTCATCATCATTTTTCATCAGTTTACCCATTCAAATTAATTAAATATTTTTAATTATTTAATTGAGCTAACATCTCATTAACATTAATTGAATAATTTTTAATTATTTAATTAATTTATCATTTTCCTTATCCACTTTAATTATTTCTTCAATTTTCCTTATCCATTTTAATTAAATTTTTTTGGCCTATTTAAATAATTTCTAAATTCCTCGCATCCACTTTAATTAAATAATTTTTAATTATCTAATTAATTTCACAAATTCTTTCATCTATATAAATTAAATATTTTTTAATTATTTAATTAAGTTCTCAATTTTTTCCATCCATATTAATTAAATAATTTTTAATTATTTAATGAATTCTTGTATTCTTCTCATCCACCATAATTAAATAATTTTAATTGTTTAATCAACTAACATTTCCTTTAAAATTAAATAAATAAATTTAATTTACTTTACCTTTTCTATCTTTAATTCTTCTAAAAATAAATGAAATTAATATTTTATTTATTTCTAAAATATATTTTCATCCATGCACATGAATTAAATATATATTTTTTAAATTCTATTAATAGTCTTTTATCTTCTAATTTAGTGAGTTGAATGAAAAAACTTATGTTCACTCTCACTCACTCTCACTTCACTCATCCATGCTCTCTTTACTTATCATGCAGCCAGTTAACACATTCAAGGCTTTTCAATCAATCTCATCCGTTGATCGTTCTAATCATCTTCCATCATTGATCGATATCTGGTGAAAGTTGTAAATCCACCATTATTCTAGGCCATTATCCATCCACAATCATTTTCAAAACCCACAATTATCTTGAGAATGTATAATCTTTGAGAAATCAAGCTTTCACTACATCCATTTGTTATTATATGTTATGCCAATATTGAAGAGCAATCCACAAATCAACACTTTTATAGCAAAATCAAGTACAATGAAGTAAGGAATAAGCACTTTGTGGAGGTAAAATAATTGATTTGATTTACTTGTTACATGCTCTCATTGAAGTAGTTATTGAATTATTAAATTGGGTTTTATTGCATTTTTAGTTTCAAATTCATTAATTTAATACACATTTTTACACACTCAGTGGGACCCATGTTCTTGAAATTTATCATTTTTTATTGAGTTTTTGTGACTTTTAAGGTTAAAAGAGTAGATTGATGCTTTTGCCCCAGAGTGGTGCTTTTGATTTGTAGGGCTTGACACTTTTGATTTGTCTGTTGGTGCTTTTGATTAGGGATTCAATGCTTCTAATTGGGGATTCAACACTTCTAATTTGGGTCTTGATGCTTTTGACACTCTATTTGATGCATTTGATTGTTGTTTGCAAGATTCTAACATTATTAATTAGATTTCATATTATTATTGCTTGTTGATTATCATTTTTTGATCATCTAAAAATTTGATGTTTTCAATTAACCTCAACATTATTTTCTAAGACTGATTATTATTTTTGCAGGATTCTTTTTACATTCTGTTGGAAAATTGTTTTGTGGTTGTAGGTACAAAACAATAGATAGGCGGACTGATGCATTTGATACACAGAGTTGCACATATGAAACACATAGTTGCACATTTGATACATAGAACAGTGCATTTGACAGTAAGATCGATGCTTTTGAGGAGCACAACGATAATTCGGATAGGTATATAGATGCTTTTGATTGTTATTTAATACATTTGATATTTACTTCTACGCTTTTGATTATGTCAGATGGATTTATTTTTGGCTAACATTGATGAAATATTGAGAACTAATCAAGTGGTATAGATTGACAATTGCTGGGAGAAAGAACTTAGTTTTCAACTACTAATGTAATATGGTGCATGACATCTTATTGAAATTTCTTTTTCCACTAAATTAGTTGTACACTTTGTTTTGGGTTTTAAATGAACATGTACATTGTGTTTGCATAAGATTTAGGGTGTGTATGCTCTCTCCTTGTGCCCCGTGCGAGCTTGTAGATCAAAAAAATCTTTTAGCTTACTTTTTTTGTTTTATGTTTACCCAAGGTTGAGCTAGCTTGTGTATGCTCTCCCCTTGCACTTTGTGCAAGCCTGAAGATCAAAAGAACTAGTTCCAATCTTTCCTATTAGGGGGTTACTTGGGGTTTTCATCACCTCAAAGTGGACCCCAACCACGTTTTTTGGTGGGGTATATAAAGGAGGAGAGTGAAAGTTGTACCTCATGAGTAAGTCATAATCATTTTTGGCTTAGCCTCAAGACCCTCAGTTTATTGAGACTCATTTGGTAAAGAGGATAGGAGAGACCCTCTTAGACTCAAGAATTTGTAGACAAGCCCTTAGTTTATAGACACCACTATGAACCTTGTTTTTAGCAATTCTAAGACCATCAACTATCAATCTAGTGTGGTACAAGGTACAATATGTTTGAAGTTACTCACCATGTACCTTCCTAAGGTGGAAATTCTTTGGGCTAAAGGTGTTGAAACCTCCAAAGTAAGTGTAGCATCGAGAATTGTCACTTTTGACAATTTTACATTAGATTTAGTTCCCCCTATGTGCTTGGACCTAATTATACATTTAATTACACTTTAGGTCCCGAAAGGGATGTGTTTGGTCTAGGGCACCCCATGCTCTAGACCACCCCTTTTTGGATATTTCAGTGTCATTATTTTATTATTTGAATTTCCAATTTCATTTGTCGACCATTGACATTTGGTTTTTAGAAAATTGGAAGAATTGTATATAAATACAAAGTATTTTCACCATTTCAAACCTAGCACTTAAATTGAGTAAATTGATGACCCTAAAAAGAAATAAAGAGTATTCAAGAGAAAAATTATCAACATTATTGCAACATTTGTTCTAGTCAAGCATCATGTCAATTATTCATTATGTTTTCATGTAAGTTTGTTCATGTTTTATGATCATTGGTTTTGTGAGAACTAACACTTGCAGACTTCAATCAAGCAATCAAATTCTCCTTGAAGGAGATGAGTACATGAATTTGCTCTATCAAGGAATGCATATATGAATGGTGAGTTGAAATATTAGTCAATTCATTACTTGTTTATCATTTAGCCTTTGTCTAACCGAGGGTAAGCTCTCTTTATACATCATCATAGTCGTTATGGAGGTAGAAATACCAAAATAGGGTGACTTAGGCAAGCCCCTATATGACACAACCCTTCCCCATATTTCATGTGTGCAGGTTTTTAGATTTGAAGCAAAGTGGAGGAAGATTGAAGACTAATTGCTCATTCATGCCTTTAACTTTTAAGCCCTACAAGTTGACAAGACACAAAAAATAGGTTTTTACATCAACAGATGAACTTTTGACAATGACTCTGGGAGAATAGGACCTACAAACTAGAGGCTTTAGACTTGTGATTTTAGATCTTGAAAATTAGGAGCCCAGTTTAGGGTGCACTGCACCCTTGACCAACCAATTCAACACCAAATTTACATACTAGGTTCCTTTGTGTCTGCTCCCTGCATTTTTGGAATCAATTTCTATCTTTTAGTTTTATATTTCTTAAAAATCATAATAATTTGTTGCATTGCCATAGATAGCCTAAGAATAACATTGCATCTTAAATTTTAGTCAATTAATGATCAATGTACATCATTCAAAACAATAACATTAAAACAAGGATTAGAACCTTAATCCACCATTTTGAATCTTTCATTGAGGTTTGTACTTAAGTGGATTTGAGATCATTTCTAATCCTTAATGTCCCATATTGGGAGAAGTGTGATTTAGGACCTAGATCCCTTTTCCCAACCAAACAGTAAGGAAAAAGGTGAGCACTTGAGCCACTAGTCTCCTAGCTATTGACACTTGAGAAGAAAGAAGCTACTTGCAATAATCTTGAGGTATTTTATTTTGTGTGCCTACATTAGTGCGACACTCATTACTTGAATAATGAGGGTTATTAACATGCATTCTTGTGAAAGACTAATAAACACCATCTTTATTACCTTGAAAGTCATCAACCATCCTACTTGCTATTTTTGTCTCTTGCTAAAGAATAATCTATCCAAAAAAGTAAAAAAACCTTGCAAAAACACATCTTTTACATAGAGTTGCACTTCCATGTGACAAAATGACACTTTTGATCCTTAAAATTGTGCTTTTGAGTCATGAAAATGTGCAATTGATCTATCCTGTGGTCCTTATTTTTCTACCTGCCAATCTTTTGGGTAGAGCTACACTTATGTCATAAAAATACACATATTAGTCACAAAATTGTGCTTTTGTGTCCTACTATTATGCATTCGAGTTATGCTTTGACACTTTTGACCTATCTTATTGTGTTTTTGTTAGAAATAATTACGCTTTTGATATGTAGACCTATGTTTTTGGTTCATTTTGTGGTGCTTTTGAATTGATATCTTGTGCATCTCTCTAATAGAGTTGTGCATCTATGTCTCCATACTGCACTTCTGAGTCATCTTGCTGTGCATATGATAAATACATTGATGTTTTTGACAAATCACCAAGTTTCCAAAATACTAGAAAAATAAGATTTTTTAGGCTTTCACATGGGTAGACTTAGAATAGAACTAAGACACCCAACTAAGTCCATCATCAAAATCTTGGGTCAAAACTTCATAAATTATGCCACTCATTACTACCACAACTTGGTGGGACCATAACTCCTAGCTTGATGGTCAGAATTTGGACTTCTTTATGGAAATATTTCCAAGATCTCTAATTTCAATCCCTTAAATGAAAGCATATGAATATTCAATTTAAGGGACCGATGACAATCTTGACCCCAAATTTACTTCAAAGGCCTTCAAAAATATGACTTATTAAAATGCAAAAAGTACCCAAAAAATTCAATTTTTGATATTTTTTCTCTACTTGGAACAATGCCACCCTAGTGCTTTTGAATTACTACTAGATCATCAGTCATCCAACTTTTTAATCTCACACATCATTCATCAAGGTCTTGATACTTGGTCTCTACATAAAAATTTCATGGAGTCCAATCAAAGTGAACCAAACATTACCACAACCATGGGTGATACTCGACATGAGTTTGGCATACCTTCCCCTTTGTTCACCTCAAATTCTTACCAAACCCCACTACCATCCTCATTAGGTGTTATGCCTACTTTAGAGGATAACACACATCTTCCACCTAATCAACACAACACCCTAACCAATAACACTTTTCAAACAACTTATCACCAATAATCCATCCCATCTCATTATATCACTACATCCATTCCTAATCATCAACACTCTTCATAAATACTATACAACTCACAATATTTTACATCCAAAAATACCTATAAAAACAAACATTCCATATGATTCACAATCTTCTACATCTAACATACTTATGAACACTTACATCCTGAATCATTCCCAATCTTCCACATTCAACATCCCAAATGATTCCCAATCTTCTACACCCAACATCCCAAATCATTCATGTTTCCTCATTCAACGTACCCACTAACACCTACATCCCAAACCACTCTTCCACATTCACCATCCCCACAAACACATATATCCCTCAATATCATAATCCCTTATTCAACTCATCCAATATCCCATAACACCAATCATCCATTCCCCAAAATCATATTCCCTCATTCAATTCATCAACCATTCTACAACATCAAACATATGTTGCCTCAAATCAACTACCTATCAATGTGACAAATACGTTGGCATCACAAATACAAAGCTTGCATAAGAAAACAATTGACATGGAAATAAGACATACAAAGAAGAATCACACATTTGAAGATATATGTCTTTACCCATTTGATCGATCAATACCTATGATACCCTTCCTTCACAACTTTGGAATGCCTAAATTCGACAAGTATAAGGGAAGAGGTGACCCATGAGAACATTTATGGGAATTATATATAGATTTCCTAGAGGTTGCTTACAACAACACATAATGCACATATTTCCCAAAGTTTAGGAGGACAAGCAATATAATTGCTCTTATTTTGCACATGACATAAAGACCTTTCATGAACTAGCATAAAAATTCATCACTCATTTCTCTTACAACATTGGGCATGAAATCACTATTATTGACTTATGCATTACTAAAAAAAAGAATGAAGAATCATTTTCTACCTTCCTACAATGATGGAGGAATATGGCAAGCAAATACACATGAAATATTCTCGAAAAACAACTTGTGCTCATCTACATCCAAAACCTAAATTAGGAGATGAGCTTCCACTTACAAGTCCAATGTGCTAACACGTTTAATGAAATCATAGAAAAGGGAATAATAATAGAAAAAACTCTTGTTTCCAAAATTCTCTTGAAAATTTATAATGAAAACAAGGACAATGACCCTCAATTTAATGACAAACCTTGCCTATGGGCTAAAAAAATATATTGTTAATGATGGTGTAGTAGACACAAAATTGGTCTAAAACATACAACCATCATCAAACACATGCAATCATTGTTAAACATGCAGAAAAAACTCAAGGTGTCACCATTCCTAGAGGACCACCTAGGCATAACTCTACACCATGATGAAAGATACTCCTCTAGTAGAGCCTATTGAATCAATCTTACGAAAATTGGTCTAGTCCAATCTTACCATGTTACCAAAACTTAGACAATACGATGAACCATAATTTAAACCCTCATGGTATAATTATAATGATTATTGTGAATATAATAGGGCCAAAGGATATAAGACCCCTGATTGTATAAAATTAAAAAATCTCATTGAAGATTTTACTAACTAAGGTGACATAACTGTTGAAGATCATCTTAACAATTCATTGAAAAATAATCACATCAATAATATTTATAGCTCACATAATGAGAAATTAGGAATATATCAAGATACTTTTCCCAACCATAATCAAAATCATCCATATATGTATAGCAATGACTAATCCTAAAATAATTGTATTAATAATAGTAATGGCCATAACATATCTTCTTCATTTGATTCCATAATAGGTCAACTTGAAGAAGCTTTCCCACAAGAAGCCTAGTCCATCTCTCCTTCCAATTCTTCATCCCTTGAACCTTTGCAACATTAATCCACATCATCTCCATCAAACAACTCATCCAATAATGACACCTTTCAAGATTTCCTCCAAGGACTATCTATTGGAAGAGTGTCATTGATGCTATTTTTGGAAACATGAGCATGAGGGATAAGCACAAGGTATGTTACTATGTGTTGTAGTGTTGTCATCGAGTCAATGAAGATCAAGGTGTAGATCATTGCAAATCATTTTGGTTGGTTCTAATAGGTTTTGGAGTGTTTGTGGAAGACATTTTTGCAAGATGGTTTTATCAAATAAAGTTGGTCTATTTTTTTGGGTACAAGGCATCTAGTTTTTGGGTTCACACCAGTCCGCGAATGAAGATTTCACTTTGTGCTTCTAACATTATTTTGTTGGTTGTTAGAAGTGTCTAATTCCAGAATTTCATCATGTTTTGGCTCTTGGTTTGAGATATATAAGTAACAGAAGTTCGACCTGACAAGTTACAGTTATTTCTTGTATAGTGTATATCAATGGGAGAGTCTGCACTTCTCCGCAGATAAGTTTTTGGATTTTTGGTCTTAAGGAGATATTGACAGATGTCAATAGAGTATGAATTCCAGTTGGTATGATGTTTTGAGGTATGTGTGTCTGAATATGGATACATAGTTGAAGAATTTTTGTATTAATTCTTCTACGGTGCCAACCTAATAGGTGTGAAGGTTAAATATGTATTGTGGTATTATATGGGAGATATTATAGGTCCATGTCAAAATATTTCAAAGTGTTTTGAGATTTGAATCTTGGCACGAGGTATGTGTGAAAGGATTTGAGCCGACAAGTTACATTTTCTATATTTTGTATGATACATCTAATTAGGCTGACCTAATTGATGTTATGCTTGAAGCAAATATATATGTTAGATCATTTTTAGTGTTTTAAAGAATGTAAAGAATGAGAGACATGGAAGTGATCAAATATTATCAAAGCAATCCAAATTTAAGTTGTGAATGTCGAGTAGAAGATTAAAGTGATGTGAATGTAGAGGAAAGCAGATTGTTAGATTAGAATCAAATTAAGTGTGAAACGCCAGTTTATTGAGATTCATTGTTTAACTGTAATTCATGCATATGATAGATGCAATTGTAATAGTTCAAACTAGGCTGGGAGCCACAATCTCTCTTCTATCTTTGTTTTAGGTGGGTAGTGAGTCCACTTGGACAATGAGTCCACCTGCAGTGAGCACTTCCATAAATATACTATAATTGATTATAATATATTGTGGGCTAATCCTCACTGTGGTTTTTCCCATTTTGGGTTTTCCAAGTAAAAATCTTGGAGTTCATGTGTTATGAGTTGTTCAATTTTTCATGCTTTATTTCATTTACTACATTTGAATATGCTAAGTGGATTGGATGTTTAGATGTTTGAATGGTTTAAAAGAATATTGATTCACCGCCTCTTAGTATTCTGGGTGTTCAATAATTGGTATTAGAGCTTGGTTCCTTGGAAGGAGCTTAACCGCTTGGGGAAGATCTTGGAGGTTGAAAACATGTTTGTTAGAAGACTACCTACTCCTCTAGAAGAGATTCCTATTGTTGGATTCACAAAAGAAGATTGCATGCTTGACAAAGATGGAGAACTCAAAGTTTCCCTTGAAGATCTTGAAAGGACTGAGGGTGAGAACACAGATTTGAAAGAAAATTCCAAAGAAGCAGATGAATGCATCAAAAAATTGAGAGAAAAAATCAAGAAGTTCAGAGAAAGGCATACAGAAGTCAGTGAAAAATTGAAGCAAGCAAACTAAACTATCACTGGTCTCAAAGTGCAAGTTGAAGAAAAGTAAAGAATTGAGGAATGTCTGGATGCAATGGTGAAAATCAAATATGAGGAATGCACAAGGCTTGAACAGGAAGTGGTAAATTTGAGATCAGATCTGGAGAAATCAAGGAGTCATGAAGAAAAGCTCAAGATGAGTTCTATAAAGCTTGATGAAAGGATTGAAAATAAAAAAGGGTCTAAGGATAAAGAAGGTTTAGGATTTAAAAAAGGCGAAAGTTCAAATCAGACATCAAATGCTGAAGATAAGAAGAACAATAGAAAACACATCCAAAATCAAAAGAATGAAGCTAGAAGACCATCGGTCAAAACACCAAATGCACAAAGGTACCCATCTTTTAATGGATTTTTTTATTATTGCAATAAATTTGGACATAGGGAAATGCAATGTAGAAGCAAAATGAATCAGAATGTTCCACCTTTTTCTAGTCAATGTTTTATATGCAAGAAATTTGGTCATAGAGCTAGTGGGTATAGAAATCAAATGATGAATGTCTATAATGGTAGAATGGTTCAATCTTTCAAAGGCTATTATTATACATGCTATGGATTTGGGGATAAAGCTAATCAATGCAGATCTAGAATGAATGGACGAAATATTGGTAAGAAGAATGCCACATGTTACAATTACAATATGCCTAGACACATTTGTAAGTTTTGTAGAAGCATTAATATGAGGAAAAATATAATGCAATAAAGAGGAATGAACCAGTACAAAATATTGATCTGATAGAAACAAAGAAGGAGATGGAAAAGATTTGGAGAAAGAAGGAAGAGACAAAAGTTAAGGATAAGTTTGTACTAGCATCCAATGCAGATTTTTCCTTCGCAAAGTAAATTGAGAGCTTTGGATCAGGGGGATCTTAAATGAAAATATTTCATCCCCCTACCAAAGAAACGGTGTTGATGCCTCAACACAAAGATATGTGATGTAGATTGACATGCTTGATCTATTGGTGAAGATTGCAGAAGAAAATATGATAATGCAGAAGTTTGTGGAGCATTAGAAGTTGACTGTGCATACAGATAAAGGATTGTTAGCTTGATTGTTTGAAGCATCTAATGTGAAACTAGGTTAGATTCAAAGGGTTAGATAGTGATTTCACTTAGGAAAATTCATTTACAAAAATCATTTGAGAGAAGCAGAGTAGTGAAAGAGTGATCAAAGGTGATTTGTGATTTGGTGCGTGCGAACCCTAATCAAAAAAAGTGAAGAAAATGTATTTATACAAATGTTTGTTTTCCCTAGTTTCATAGAAAGTTTATTTTAAAATAAATTTGAATTTATTTGCAATGGCTACACCAAGGGTTATTGAGATAACTGAGAAGCCACAACCCAAATTTAAGAAATATCCTACAAAATTAATAGAAGACAACCCATTAGTCTCATCTTTGCATGTTCCATATGGGTTTTTTTTTTTTTCCAACTGAAGATATAAGGATTTACATTTATGGAAAGATGGATGAATATGATCACAACAAGTTAGAAGATATGTGGATAAAAATTTGACTAGAGATAATTTATCCTTAAAACCAAAATACTAAAACCTTGTCACGAAGAAGCTTGATGTATGGAAATGGTTTCCAAATTTTTTCTTTGATTAAAAATGGGTTAGGATTGCACTAAGAAGAATTCATGATAAGTTTGTGTGGACTGACATGCCTATAATGATAACAAAGGATGTAGTTAGAGAGGTTATAGGTCTATGCTCCACCATCTTTGTTCCTATGTTGAAATCTATCAAGAATGAAGTTGTAATGGGACTAACAGGTGCAACATATGATAAAAGAGATCTAGCAGTATATCCTATCAGAAATCTATCTATGAGATATGTAGTGATGTTAATTGGTTATAAAATCTATTTCACAAACAAGGAAAACTCAAAATCTACCACCACAATCAATGTGGCATATGAAATGGTTGAAAAAGGTGCTGACTATGATCTTTGTGAGTTGCTAAGACATAAATTGATGGAGGATTTGAAGCAAACCAAGGAGAAAAAATATGCATTTAAGTATGGGACTTTGGTTGTGTGTTTGATTTTCTATTTCTTGAAGGAGCTTGTCAAAACAAATAGTGTGGCCTGGCTACAAGGAAGAACAATAGCTCATCAGATTGCAAACTTTATGTGAAGTATTGGTGATGCAAAGGCACAAGATGTTTCCCTTACTACTTTCTCTATAGTTTTCCAGAAAAGGATGCATGAAAGAGACATGATACCTAGGCAACTGGTAGAGAGATATCAGAATGATATCATAGTTTTGTTAAGCACAGATGAGTACATGATGGAGAAAATTGAAACAAGGATTGTGTGGATCCCTATGTTGGGATATGAGGTCACTGAACAAAAAATTATTGGCTTAGCTGATATTTTGTTGAAGAGCCCAAAAGATACCACCAAAGCAAGACATGACACCTATGAAGAGAAATCCATGAAGGTGCACATGGAGTAGAAGAAACCATAGATATAGAATAAGGTTAAAAAGATGCTTGATTAGTTTGTAGAAGAAATGTGCATCTCAAAGGAACAAATAGAGTAGGCAAGAGAAAATCTAAGCGAGAATCAAGTTATACATGAGGATCCAGAAGCACAAGAAGATCCGGTGGGACAAATACCACTCCTTCTATTCAGAAGTCCTCTAGGACTAGGTAACCTATTGGAGAGAAAAGGAAGTCAATAGATATTCCTCTAGTGAAGGATAAATCCCCTCTGGTTGTGTACATGACAAGGCCAGAGAAGAAGAAGGCTACTTCGATAGCACCACCTGCCACCCCTGCAAAGAGAATACTAAACCAAAAGGATTTTAAAGAAAAGAATATAGGTGTAAATGTAGAAGAAGAAGAAAAAGAAGAGGAAGGACCTAAGCTGGTCCAAAAGATGAAGGAAGAGGCTTCATAGAGTGAAGAAAGACCAAAGAAGTAGAAGGTAGATATAGTTGATACTTCTGAAGAAGAAGAAATTGAGAAAGAAAAAGAAGCATTTGTAATGCACATGCAATAGAAGAAGGGAGAAGCCACCAAGAAGGAATCTTTGGAAAAGAAGAAGTTAGAAGTAGAAAAGGACTCTAGATGTAAGCAAAAAGTAGAAGCAAACTCCTCTGAAAATATTTCGCAGTCCTATGAAGGTAGATGCACTTGCAAATGGAATGATTCAACATGATATGCTTAGAGAGACTGCAACTTTGTATAATGAGGTTAATGACACGGATAAGGCCACAATAGTTGAGGCCATTGTAAAATACATTATAATGCTTGAAGTGGGCATGAAGAACATATAGGAGAAGTTACCTGTGGAGATTTAGAATGTACTAGTGAAGAGAAGACAATAGGCTATTAATGAAGAGGCCAAGATGAAGGCCTATGCTCTTGAAGTGATTAGTGCTCCCTTATTTGTAGAGAATAAGGCCACATTGGCCCAACTGTACACAAGAGAACTGAGAACAAAACAAAGGGTAACCACATTGATGAGAAGAGACAAGGATGATCATGAAAGACTCTGAAAGGAGACTATTAATAAGGTTGCATACCTAGCATAGAGAATAGGAATGACTCCAAAATGCAAGGATCTTGCTTCGGAAGTTGTTGTTACAGAAGAGGCTACTTAAGATATTAATGCTCAACATGAGCATACAATAGATGAAGAGCATATTCAAGCTAATAGCCCTTCAAAAGTGGAAGAGGTGATAAAAGAAGAAAGATAAAGAATTAGAAAATAATGTTGAAGGAGAGACAATTATCTACAAGGAAGTAGCAAAGGAAGATACATCCACTCCTCCTTAGGTACTTGAAGTAAATGTTACTCCTCTAATTAACACAGAGAACCCTATAGAGGAAGAGAATGCAAATAAAGATGTCGAAGAGGAAACTGGTGATATAGAGAAGAAAGATGAACAAGAGAATGATGAGAAGGGAGATGAAGATAAGGAAGAGGACACCTTCAGAAATGCAAAAAGAAAAGATGAAAATATTGTAATCTCTAGAAATAATGAAGAAAATGACTCAAAGGGAAAGGTTGTGGAGATTTCAAAGTCTACTAGTGAATCCTCTAGCTCCTCCATATATTCCTTGAAGAACCTACTGAGCATGCAACTCAAGTTCTAGCCTATTGTTTCTTCACAATTCCTACAACTTCCAATGCTATAGGGAAATGTAGATCTAGACAGAATTTCCCCACTCCACAAGCTACAATTGGGAGATGTATTCCATGCATCTGCCCAAAAGGAGATCATAGAAACACATCAAAAGAGTGAAGAGCTGATGGAGGAAAGAGTGAAAGCATTGCAAGAGGCCATACCCGATGTAAATATTGACACATCACTCTTCGGTATGGAAAATCTAAAGATTTTAATTGATTCTTTTAAGGAATACACCCCCAGTCTTAGAGGTGAAGAGAAAGAAATTGAAAAGAAAATGAATGATAAAAAGATGTTAGAAATCATTGAGAGGTGTGCTCTTGCACAAAAAAGGTTTCAAGAGAACTTGAGGGATGCACATATTTGTGTAGATGAGGCGAAGGCTCTTTTTCAATATGGAATGAAGTGGCCTGGTGCCACACAGAGCATCAAGAATGAAATGGACTCCATTGAGTCCCATATCAATAGAGACTCTAGTGCATATGATCCGACACTTGATCTAGCTGGTACCACAAGGAATGTAATTGAGGATTTGCATAAGAAGTTCTTCCAACTACATGCAGAAAGGGAGAATGTCATTTTGTAGTTTGGAGAGATAAGAGACTTGGTGAACAACAAATTTATATCTATCTCCAGTTCCCTTTTGAGTGCTACTAAAGCTACATAGATGAATCTAGTTCCTAGCACTTCAGAAGAAGGAGAAGAGATCTTGATGGATTTTAAAACACAATGTATATTGCTTGGGCCAACAACAAAGACATGGAAGGAAGGAAAACAAGCATGGTAGACCCATTTGCAGAAGCGTCAAGAGTAAATCTCCTTTGGTTGACAATTTTTTTTGCTCTTTATGCTTTTTAGTTTTTAGTTTTGGATTCTTTACATACATATGAGGAGTATATAGAGTATTTTCCACTACAAAATTTTTGGTTTTGCTTTGGTATATGACTCAAGGGGAGTCAATTCTATCTTTTAGTTTGTACATATGCATATATTTCTCAGGGGGAGACTTGGTATATGTTAGAAAAAATGTTGTAGGCCAATCCTTTGCCCTTGATGTCAAAGAGGGAGAATGGTTTGGAGACATTTTGACATATTTCCATCAATGACAAAGGGGGGTATTGTTGGAAGAATGCTATTGATGCTATTGTTGGCAATGTGAGCATGAGGGATAAACACAAGTTATGTTACTATGTGTTGCAATGTTGTCATTGATGTCAATATTTTATCTTGATATGGATATCATGGTGCAAATCATTTTGGTTGGTTCTAATAGGTTTTGGAGTGTTTGTGGAAGACATTTTTGCAAGATGGTTCGATCTGGTAAAGTTGATTCTAATGGAAAATTGGTTAAGTGCTTTACCGATGTTTCTGGGTATAGGGCATCTAGTTTTTTGGTCTGCACCTGTCTGCAAATGAATATTTCACTTTGTGCTTCTAACATTATTTTGTTGGTTGTTAGAAGTATCTGATTCCAGAATTTCATCATGTTTTGGATCTTGGTTTGAGAGATATAAGTATTAGAAGTTTGGCCTAGCAAGTTACAGTTATTTTCTATATAGTGTATATGAGTGGGAGAATCTGCACTTCTCCGCAGATAAGTTTTTGGCTTTGCGGTCTTAAGGAGATATTGATATATGTCAATAGAGTATGAATTCTAGTTGGCATGATGTTTTGAGGTACATGTGTGCAAATATGGATACACAGTTAAAGAATTTTTGTATTAGGTCTTCTGCGGTGCTGGCCTAATAGGTGTGAAGGTTAAATATGTATTGTGGTGTTATATGGGAGCTATTATAGGTCCATGCCAACCTACTTCAAAGTGTTTTGAGATTTGAATCTTAGCACAAGGTATGTGTGAAAGGATTTGAACTGACAAGTTACATTTTCTATATTTTGTATGATACATCTAATTAGGCCGACCTAATTGATGTTATGCTTGAAGTAGATATATATGTTAGATCATTTTTTAGTGTTTTAAAGACTGTAAAGAATAAGAGACATGTAATTGATACGAATATTATCAGAGCGGTACAAATTTAAGTTTGTGAATGTTGAGTAGAAGATTAAAGTGATGCAAATCTAGAGGAAAGCAGATTGTTAGATCATAATCAAATGAAGTGTGAAAAGTCAGTTTATTAAGCTTCATTGGAACTATAATTCATGCATGATAGATGCAATTGTAACAGTTCAAACTAGGTTGTGAGACACAATCTCTCTTCTATCCTTTTTTATCAGTGGGTAGTGAGTCCCCCTATAGTGAGCACTTTTGTAAAAATACTATAACCGATTATAATATATTGTGAGCTAAGCCTCATTGTGGTTTTTCCCATTTTGGGTTTTCCACGTAAAAATCCTAGTGTTCATGTGTTATGAGTTGTTGTTGAATGTTTCATACTTTATTTCATTTACTACATTTGAATATTCTAAGTGGATTGGATGTTTAAATGTTTGAATGGTTTAAAAGAATATTGATTCACCCCCCCTCTCAATATTCTAGGTGTTCAACACTATCCACGATAGATAATCATGAAATATAGGCTAATCTAATCCTTGATAAATATCCTACCTATGATCAATAAATCTTAGAACAAATACAATCAATCCCTCCATCACCCATCATTCCCACTCTGGAGAGCACCATTCAAAATTCATTATCACCATGCGAAAGTATTGAGGCCATCCAAGAATCCCCTATCCATAGCCCATTAATAAATTCATATCTATGTCAAGAGAACAATCCAAAGCATAAAGAAGAAAGCCCTAAAATAAATGAAGATCAAGTTACCCAAATCTTCCAATCTCATCCCATCATTGATCAAGATCCCATCTCTATATACTTTCATGACGATTCCATTATCCCTTTCCATTCCATCCATGATCCCAAAACTAAATTTGAACCCATCCATATTCCAATAAATTCCACTTTTGTAGATGAGACACTTGCCTCCCCTAGACACATAGATGATCTTCCTCTTGTTCATCGAGAACAAGAGTCAGTCTCTCTAGAAAAAAATGAAAATGATGAAATTATAACTAAGTTCACGAGACTTGATGATGCTATTTCAACAAATGACCACAAAAAGGGTTTTCAACCTTGAAGCAACAACATATTTTGGATACAAGCTACTATGGATCCAATCAACATCCTACAAAATGACAAATCAACATGTATGAAGACAAAGAAATCAACAATATCCTATCAACTCAAATCACACTTTTGTCAAAGAAAACTTTCTTACTGATAAGAAGATAACAACCATTGATGATTATCAACAACATAAATAAGAGTTAACATCTTGTTTTCAAAACAAGACATAATCCTATTGTAAATATAATCTATCAAAACATGCAATATTAAGGAAAATTATTGCGCCTTCATGAACAAGGTATTTTGGAGCTAGTACAATTTTTTGACAATCCTAAATATCAAGGACTTGGTTATTCATCAATCAAGAAATATAATGAAGTGAGTGGTACCTTAATGATACTGGGGCATTTTCATCTAATGGAAACATCAAAATAAGGGCCATGAATAGTCCTTATAGGGCTAATGTAAGAAGTTGGGTCCACAAAAAGTTCAAAAAGTGGAAGTGTTTTTCTTGTTTTTTAGATTTTGTCACACTTAGACTGAAAATTTGAAGCACTTAGACATTGAATCTTAAATAAAGTCTATAATATGAAATTTAGTATTTTGAATCTAGTTTCCAAATATGTAATTTATTCTAATACCTAGATGATACAAATTAATTTTTAATAGGGATGTATAAAAACCACTTTTTAAAAGTCACTTTTTTTTACCATACCATGCACATGTACAAACACCATAATTTGACCTAAATAAAAGTATTTTTCTAATTCCTTTTGGGAAAGATATTGAATAACTTGAAGATTGATAAGGAATTTTTTTTATAATTTTTTTTTTTCTGAATATTTTTTTATTGATTTTTATTGGCCCTACTTTAAAAAAAAAAAATCAACATGCACAGACAACATAATGTCATGTCCCGTCTTCTTGATAATTTAATTATTATTTAATTTCTTGTATCGCATGAATATTTGCATCAACTAAAAACTATTCGTTTTTACTATATGACTAGTTGAAATGCATATTAACAAAGAAAGTAATAATATATAAAAAATAGCTAAATTTCACTTATTGTAAACTATGCTTGAACGTAATTAAAAATTAAATTAAAAATAAGTTAAAATAGAATTAAACTTATTATTATGAATGACAATGAACAATTAGTAATAAATGATTTTGGTGGTAATGACAATTATTATAAAAAAAATTATTCAAGGAATATTCTTAGGTATTGGGGAGATGGAAGAAGAAACATGCATTAAACATTTTCTTTTAACCAATGATGGTGTAAGAGCCCACTCACCTAAATGTTTTGTATGCAAGGATTTTGATTTTTCCTACACTAAATATCAACAACATCCAGGGTATTCCTTAGAAGCCCTATTCTCGGGAGGAATTTTTGATGAAAGGTATGTTGACCCCGGTGGCATCTTTGGTTGGCATTGTGTCAAATAGGTATATGCAAGGTTTCAAGGTGATTACATTCATATGAATATTCTCCATTGTTTATGTAACTTCATTCCAGTCATTTGATGATAGTGGTGTTTGATTACTTGCAGAGCACACATTGTGATGATAATTTAGGTTAAATTTTAAAAGGTCTATAGACCTTATCATTTGCATCTCATATGTTTTTTAAGGCTTTGAAAACCTTATCATTAGTATTACTTGTATTAAGGCATCAAAATGCTTGTCACTTGCACCACATATGGTGTTGGGCACTAAAAGTGACATAAGAGTTTTCTATTGGAAATAATTCTTGTTGGGCATAAAATCACATGAAGAATATGTCCAGGGTTTGCAATGATCAGGTGGAATATTGTTGGCAGCTTGAAGTGACAAAGCTCGAATACACTAGGTAACATTGTTTTTCAAAATTTTCTCTTATTTGACAGTTATTTGTTAAGGCTTAATCATGCAGAGGTAAGAAGTATTTTTCTCTTGTCAAAACTGTTGGTTCTTTAGTTGGTATGTAAAAGGAATGAACATGCAGTTTAGATGGTTAATTTTGGTTACTATTTCAAAACCCTTATCTGGGTCTTCAGGTGTTTAGATTTGTTTACTTCACAAAGTAGATGTGTTTCATTTTTTGTTGGTAATATTTGTAAAGAAATAGATTTATTTGTTTCTCCTATTGTGGGTAGTTTCTATAACTGAAAACTATTTCAATTGGTAGAGTAAAAGATGAATATAAAAAGTAGTGTTTTGACACTGTGTGTTGAGAGTTTTTTTTTGAAGAAATAAGAGACTATCTGTTGAGACAACATTCATAATTATGATGCAAAATAAGTTGTAAAATACATCTAATATTTTGAAGACTCCCATTATGAGTTTTCAGGATATTAATGTATTGGTTTTTGAAAATGATGGTTATGTAGTGAAACAAAGCAACCCTCTATATTAAATTTGTTTTTCTTTATGATTGAAACATGCAATAATAAGGTCAAGTCAGTGAGACAAGAAATGAACTTTTCCAGTGAGGCATTGCTGAAAAGCTATTGAGGCATACTTTTAATCAGTGAGATTCTCAGGCTAGTGAGGCCATAACAGAGTAGTAATCAGTGAGATTTTACATAAGCCAGTGAGGCAATTTAGAGTGGTTTTTCTACCCCATGAGGGTTTTCCACTTAGGAAATAATTGTGTTATGAGTTGTTTTTGATTCCTATTTGTTTTGTAAATTTTCTCAAATATTTTATATTTTTGTTGATGAATGATAACATTGAATTAATGAATGTGCTTATCATTTAAATATTCAGAGCATAAATTTTGCAATAAATATTTAAAGTTTGATGAAATTTTGTTAAGACAATGATTCACCCCCCCTCTCAGTGTCTTCCTCACTCCAACAAGTGGTATCAGAGCCACACCCTTGGATAAACAAGCCTAATTGACTTAAGGGTTGATAACTGGGATAGGAGTTATTATTTTTATCATGGCAAGTCAAGACAATAAAAATAGGCCTTTGATGTTTGATGGTACTGGTTTTTCCTACTGGAAATTTAGAATGGAAAAATATCTATCTTCTTTAGGCTTTGATGTTTTGGAAACCATTAAGGTTGAAAACATTGTTACTTCCCCCTCTACACCTAATGAAAGAAAGGATTTTGGCTATGATGAAAAAGCAATAAATGGAATATGTTGCAGTCTAAATAATGATATTCTTGTGAAAATCATGGATTGCAAAACTACCAAGGCAGTATGGGACAAATTAAGCAAAATCTATGAAGGAGATGAAAAAGTGAGAGAAGCAAAACTCCAAACATATAGGGTTAAGTTTGAAGCCTTGAAAATGAATGAAGAAAAGATTGCTGACTATTTTCTTTGAGTTCAGGAAGTAGTGAGTTCTATAAGAGGTACAGGTGAGGAAATTGATGAACAAATTGTTGTCAAGAAATTTCTTATGTCCTTGACACATAAATATGATTCCAAAGTCTCAGTTGTTGAGGATAAAGATATGAAAATACTCTCTCTAGTTGAATTGCAAGGAATATTTACAACCTATGAAATGAGAATAGGCAGTGATGCTACCTCAAGCAAAGAGGTAGCCTTTAAGGAAACAAAAAGGGAATCTAATGCAAACTCAAACTTTGAATTAGAGAATGAGGATGAATATGTTTTGGTTAGTAAATTAAAAAGAGGTTCAATGAGATACAAAGGAAAATTTCCCTTCAAATGCTTTGAATGTGGAAAAATTGGGCATTATGCAGCCCAATGCCCTAATAAAGACTTAGATAGTGATGAGGATCACAAGAAAAAACAGTATAAGAAGAAATCCTTCAATGCTAACAACTCTAAAAGGAGAATAATTTTAAAACAAAAAGGAGCTTGCTTGCAAAAGATTGACATTTTTGATAGTCAATCTGACTCTCTTGAAGAACAGGAAGAAACTATTTTTATGGCCCGAATCACTCCTAGTGATGTGAAAATTCAAAATATTACAAAAGAGTCTGACAATGAAGAGGGTGAAGTTGATTTAGAAGGTGAGTTGAAATGTGCATTGGGTAAAATAAAAGAACTCAAGAAAGAAATCAACAAATATGACCGTTTAGTTGAAGAAACGAAGTTGGAATTGGAAGAAAATAAAAGAATGTTAGAGGTTACAAAAACTCAATTAGAAAGTAAAGAGAATCAATGCAGTTCTTTAGAAGCTAAAATTATGAAGCTTAGAAAAGAACTTGAGTTAAATAACAACATCAATAAACTTGCTGATATGTTAAGTAAAGAAAAGGAACATAAGGACATGACAGGCCTTGGTTTTGCAAAGGGTCAATGTTCCTATGATAATGAACTTAAGAATGTATATTCTCAAAAATTTCAAAAGCCTCTCAGAAATAATCTATCATTCAGATTCTCAGGCTATTGCTTTCATTGTCATCAATATGGCCACAGGGAAAATAATTGTTAATTTGTGACAAAAAGGAAGCCAAGCTTCTTGGATGGTAAATTTTTTAACTTTCTTAACAACTTAAGATGCTATAGCTGTAAAAACCTTGGGCACAGCCAAATTTTGCAACTCAAATAATGTTGACCATCAAAGGAAAACAAATAAGACTAAAAAATGTTTGGATGCCAAAAGGTGGTAAAAAGGATGAGGCCATGATAGTTGAGGTTGCACTTCATGCAAAACAACAGGATATTTGGGTAATTGACAGTGGCTGCTCCCATCATATGACTGGGAATAGAAACAAATTCACTACATTTGAAAACTGCTCTGAAGGAACAGTAAAGTTTGGTGATGACTTTTGTTTGCAAATTACTGGTAAGGGCACTATTCTCTTAGAAAACAATACACCTTTAGAAGATGTCTACTTTGTGGAGGGTTTAACTCACAATTTGTTGAGTGAGTCAGATTTGTGATAGTGGTTACAAAGTGATGTTTACTACACATGGATGCAGAATACTTAAAAACTCAGGGTAAGAAATTTCCTCTGGTTTAAGAACAAAAGGCAACATTTATAACTTACATGGATTTGAAAATGATGGCAAGAACAATGTATGCTTCATGAGTCAAATAGAAGAAAGTAAACTTTGGCACAGGAGGCTAGGCCATATAAATTATGACAACTTAGTAAAGATTAGTAATAACAAAAATGTAAGAAACATGTCGATTATATCTAAACCAAAAGGTAATACTTGTAAAGAATGTTAGGAAGGTAAACAAACAAGGTCCATTTATAGGACCAAAGAGCATTCATCTACAGTGCCCCTTCAATTGGTTCACATTGATTTGTGCGGGCCCACAAGGACTAGGTCACTTAACAGAGAAAGGTACTTTATGTTGTTCATTGATGACTACTCACGAATGACTCAAGGGTCACCTTTCTTAATCATATATTTGAAGCCTTGAACATATTTAAGGTTTTTAGGAAAATGGTAGAAAGAGAAACAAGATTCAAACTGAAATGCCTAAGATCTGACAATGGAGGTGAATATACCTCTACTAAATTTCTGGAATATTGTGAGAAACATGGTATTAAGAGACAATATCCAACCCCTAGAACACCACAAAAAAATGGGTTAATAGAAAGAAAAAAACATAACAATTAAGGAGATGGTTAGAACTATGCTTCATGATGCAGGTTTGGAAAATACTTATTGGAAAGAAGCTATTCATACAACAATTTACATCTTAAATAGAGTACAATTAAGAGTGAAGACCGGGTATACACCTTATGAACTCTGGTATGGTAAATCTGCAAATATCTCTTATTTAAAAATCTTTGGTAGTAAATGCTATATTAAGAGAGATGCAGGTGATCTAGGAAGTTTTGATTCAAAAAGTGATGAAGGAATATTTCTAGGTTATTCTACACACAACAAGGCATATAAATGTTACAATAAAAGATTGAAAAGAATTGTTGAAAGCTCTAATGTCAAAGTTGTTGAGAATGTGCAACAAATTGAAAAATTAGTCTCATGATCAGCAAAAAGAAGAAGGTGGCATATTGAATGAAACTGATATAAAAGAGGAATCAGAAGAAGGTTCAGAACATGAAGTGCCTCAAGGGACTCCACCAAGTCTTAAGACACCAGCAAGTTCCAAAGCCTCTAAAACAACCCCTAAAACTTCTGCTTATACTCCTTCTAAAAAGTTATTAGAGAGAAATCACCCACATGAACATATAATTGGTGATTTAGATTCAGGAATACAAACTAGAAGGAAAACTAGTGAAGCAAATAATGAGGTTCATTTATATTTAGTTTCACAGTTAGAACCCAAAACATATGCAAAAGCTAGCCAAGATAAACTATGGGTACAAGCTATGCAAGAAGAGCTAAGTCAAATAGAAAAGAATCACTTGGGAACTTGTCCCAATGCCAAAAGATAAAAATATTATTGGGGCTAAATGGGTTTTTAGGAACAAGCTTGATGAAAAGGGAAACATAGCTAGAAACAAGGTTAGAATTTTCTGTAAAGGGTACTCTCAAGTAGAAGACATCGAATTTGATGAAACTTTTGCTCCTATTGCTATATTGGAAGCAATAAGGATATTTATTGCCTTCTCTGTATATAAGAACTTTAAATATATCAAATGGATATCAAAACTGCCTTCTTAAATGGTGATCTTGAAGAAGAGGTAGATATGGAACAGCCAGAAGGTTTTATTTGTGCAAGGAAATAAAATCATGTATATAGGTTAAAAAAGGCTTTGTACAGTCTAAAACAAGCTCCTAGAGCTTGGTACTCCAAATTAGACAAATTCTTACAAATCCAAGGATTCACTAAAGGTGGAGTAGATAGAAATTTGTATTTTATTACTAAAAATGACAATATTCTAGTTGTAGTGGTCTATGTTGATGATATTATTTTTGGCAGTAATGATGAGCAACTATCTCTTTCATTTCTTAATGTTATGAAAAAGGAGTTTGAAATGTCAATGATAGGAGAACTTACATTCTTTTTAGGATTACAAGTTTCTCAACTTCCAAAAGGAATTTTCATTTCTCAAGTCAAATATGCAAAGTAAATGTTAATCAGGTTTCAAATGGATGGTAGTAGAACTGTAAGCACACCAATGGAAATTGGCTATAAACTTGGTAAGGATGAGGATTCACCTAATGTGGATCAAACATTATACAAATCCATGATTGACAACTTACTTTACTTAACAACACCTAGGCCTAACATAATGCAAGCTGTCTGTTTGGTAGCAAGGTTTCAAGCCTCACTTGAGCAAACACATTTAAATGCAGTCAAACGTATTTTGAGATATATAAATGGTACGATAGACTATGGTCTTTGGTATCCCAAGAATGATAATTTTACTCTATTAGCTTATATTGATGCTGATTGGGCCGGTTGCATTGATGACAAAAAAGTACATCTAGTGGGGCATACTTTTTGGGTGGAAGAATTATTGTCTGACAAAGCAAAAAGAAAGAATCTGTCTCATTATCTACTACTAAGGTAGAATACATTATTGCAGTTGCTTGTTGCACACAATTACTATGGATGACACAAACCTTGCAGGATATACAGGTTAAGGTATCAAAACTAGTTTCTATTCTATGTGATAACACTAGTGCAATCAATATCTCCAATTTTTTTGTGATGCATTCACGTACCAAGCACATTGAGATAAAATATCATTTTCTAAGAGAAAAGGTGCTTGCAAATGAAGTCCTTGAATACATCTCCACAAAAGATCAGATTGCTGATATTTTCACAAAACCTTTAACTAGGGAAAAATTTGAATATTTGAGAGATAGACTTGGTGTCTTATCTCTTACTTCTCTGCAATAATGTCTTATATCAGCATGATTTTAGGGGGAGCTTCTTAGCATATTTTTTTATCCCTAACTCTTGATGCTATTTACAGTTGCTATAATACTTCTTCTTTCAGCTCTTGATGGATATAATACTCTACTTCTTCTGCCAGTACTGTTTGATATTACAATTGACAACATTACAATTGCTTCAGTTTATGACATCTTGTTGATCTCATAGGTGAGGACAGCGGTATCATGATACATTATGATGATTCTTGTTGATAAAGTTGGTAATACCTCCTCACTTTCTCAGTTTATGTTTCTTCACCTTTGGCATTGTTGTCAAAAGGGGGAGAAAGATCAGTTGTTACAAGTATATAGGTGCATATTTCTATGTTACAGGTTACATGTTATAGGAAATGGTTTCATGATCAATGAACAAACCCATATTCATCAAGAGGGGGAGAAAGTTGATTGTTTTTTATGAGGAAAAACAGGTTTTGATGGGACTCGAAACCTAATACAGGCCAGTTTTGAAGGGACTAGAAACCCTATCCAAGAGAAACATGCGACATCAAAGATAAACCAAATACCATTAGCAACAACACAAAGATTACAACTAGACAACACAAGCTGCACAAAGGTTTTATGGGGACCTTGAATCCACCAGTCAACAACTAATTAGATACATACCATAACCCCAAAGGTTTTGAAGGGACCTTGAACCCTTAACTAGGTTTTTTAGGAACCTTGACCCCATAACAGGTTTTGAAGGGACAATGAACCCTTTATAATTAGGTTTTGACAGGGACCTTAAACACAAATACAAGAGGAAACAAAGAAGAGCTCCAACCTTTAACCAGTGCCACCCACCCTGTAACACCAACCCATACTCCACCTCAATAGGAGAGAGCTCCCCTCTATAGGAGTAGATTTTTCACTATCAGAGAAACCACTCTTCTACACACACCAACTCCACCTCAATAGGAACCAACAACCGAGTAGAGCACAAACCACCATCACTACAGCAACCAGCTCCACCTCAATAGGAGAGGGCTCCACCTCAATGGGAGAAATATTCACCTTAGTAGAAGACCACAACTATAGAAAGCAGTAGAAAACCACCACTCTAATAGCGCAGGAAAACACTTATCCTTTGACTACAAGAGAAAAAGAAACTGGATAAAGAGCATCCTGCAAACCATAGCTACAAAAAACTAGAATCTCTGAGCATACTCAACATTGAATTGGGTGTAAATAAAAGGCATGAAGAGCCACCCAACCACCAACCGGAACCCATCACCAAGGGTACAAAATAATACCCTACACAACTAACTCCACCAGATGACAAAAATTTGGGTGAAAGAAGATAACCCAGAACAAGCCTCTAGGGAT
This sequence comes from Sequoia sempervirens, assembly GCA_007258455.2. Lineage (NCBI taxonomy): Eukaryota > Viridiplantae > Streptophyta > Pinopsida > Cupressales > Cupressaceae > Sequoia > Sequoia sempervirens. The sequence continues at coordinate 2,406 of VDFB02139178.1, read as the reverse complement.
GGAGAAAACCCCAACCCAAGTGCCAACAACAAAACCAAAGTCCAAAAGGGGCCCAATGCCACAAAACCAAGGGTACCAACAACAACAGGGATAAAAGAAAAAAACATGATTACCGTCTTTCCAAAGAAGCACAAACTGAAGAGAAACCGCTCCTCAACGAACAGAACAAAAATCACACATTTGAGCTTTCAAAAAAAGAAAAAACTCAACTCAAAGGAAGAAATCAACCCTCCTTAGTAGAAAAAACCCACTAATCTACGCAGAGGAGCCAAAACATAGCAGTTCCTGAGCAAGAAGCAAACAATGAAGAGCCAAAAGACTCACTCCAACTGCAACCAACCAATACAAAGACCAAACAAGAGGCCCAACATAAACCAACGTCCACCAAGAAGAAGGCAGGACCCCAACCAGACTCCCCAAGGAAAGAGGGGAAGCAAGAAACAACATCCCAATATCTCTCCAAAGGAGAATCACATTGTGAGAGAAACAAAAAGAAAAGAGAAGATGCAGGCCGAGGTCCTAAAAAAGCACCAGATGAGGTAGATTCAACAACCACCACATCAACTCATAGAACAAGCGAAGGAGCCCACTCGCATGAGCCTAAGCCTTCCCAGTAGAGAAAGCCGCCATAGGAAAGGAGCCCAAAAACCATGACCCCAACACCAAGCGACAATCCCAAAGAAAACCCTCAGACGCCTCCAAGAATCAAGAGAAACCACAAACCTCCCATAGCTGCAGAGACATGAACACCCGTCCAATAGGCACCCAAACGAAGAGAGGAAGAAGATCTTCCTACCGAGCTAGAATTCCATCAGGATCATCTCCATCCTCTGCCGACCCCTCACCCTCTGAAGCACCATCTCCCGAACTCAAACTCAGATTCTTGCCTCTCTTGCTCATCTCCACTTTAGAAAGTTGATTGTTACAAAAGCTTACTTTGACAATTTACAACTTTTTTTACAACTTCGATTGCTCATGCTTTGATGTAGATTTCTGATTATTATGATGTTGATCTAATGTTCATGATTATGATGATCAGATTTGCTTATTATGACAGTGGTACTAATGGTTGTGGTTACATGTTTAGTAGGGTTGAATTGATGGTTTTGATAGGTACAATTTTGGGTTATTTGACACCAATGCCAAAGGGGGAGTTTGTTGACCCCGGTGGCATCTTTGGTTGGCATTGTGTCAAATAGGTATATGCAAGGTTTCAAGGTGATTGAAATGATCACAGGTATATGGCACACTTGGTATGGTACAATATACATTTGATGGTTTGTGCAGAAGATTGCAAGACTTTGGTTTTTCTATCTATATGAATATTCTCCATTTTTTATGTAACTTCTTTCAAGTTATTTGATGACAGTGGTGTTTGATTACTTGCAGAGCACACATTGTGATGAGAATTCAGGTTAAATTTTAAAATGTCTATAGACCTTATCATTTGCATCTCATATGTTTTTAAGGCTTTGAAAACCTTATCATTAGTATTACTTGTATTAAGGCATCAAAATTCTTGTCACTTGCACCACATATGGTGCTGGGCACTAAAAGTGACATAAGAGTTTTCTATTGGAAAGAATCCTTGTTGGGCATGCTAAAATATGTGATAAAGTTTATCCTAAGCCCGAGGTTGTCGGGTATACTAAAGGTTAAAAGCTTATTTTCAAAGCTTGGTAAAAAGGAATTTGTTATTTCATTATTTCAAAGCCCTCATTAGGGCACGATAGAAAAAAAATCACATGAAGAATATGTCCAGAGTTTGCAATGATTAGGTGGAACGTTGTCAACAAATTGAAGTGACAAAGCTCGAATACACTGGGTAACATTGTTTTTTAGTTTTTTTCTCTTATTTGACAGTTATTTGTTAAGGCTTAATCATGCAAAGGTAAACAGTGTTTTTCTCTTGTCGAAATTGTTGGTTCTTTAGTTAGCATGTAAAAGGAAAATGAACATGTAGTTTAGATGGTTAATTTTGGTTACTATTTCAAAACCCTTATCTGGGTCTTTGGGTGTTTAGATTTGTTTCATTTGTTGTTGGCAATCTTTGTAAAGAAATAGATTTATTTGGGAAGTTTCTATAACTAAAAACTATTTCAATTGGAAAAGTAAAAGATGAATATAAAAAGTAGTGTTTTGACACTATGTGTTGAGAGTTTTTTTGAAGAAATAAGAGACTATCTATTGAGACAACATTTGGAATTATGATGCAAAATAAGTTGTAAAATACATCTAATATTTTGAAGACTCCCATTATGAGTTTTCAAGATATTAATGTATTGGTTTTTGAAAATGATGGTTATGTAGTGAAATAGAGCAACCCTTTGTATTAAATTTGTTTTTCTTTATGATTGAAACATGCAATAATAAGGTCAAGTCAGTGAGACAAAAAATGACCTTTGC
>VDFB02139177.1:0-45895 GCA_007258455.2 Sequoia sempervirens | reverse complement strand
TTAAAAGGCACATTCGTATTAGGTCACGGAATTAACCTACAGCCATCCGATTAAAAAGCTAATCAATTGTAACATTTTCATTTTTCATTTAGTCTTAATTTTAAAGTGATATTTTTAAAAGACACTTAATCTATGTGTGCTCCAATGCATTTTTTATAATGATTTTATACTTGGTGGTGAGGGGCTCTGCCCCTCAACCCCACCTGTATTGTGATAGGAGTGTGTCAAGGTCATTGTCCCCGAACCCTGCGAGGGGGCATTGCCCCCTCGACCCCCACAAGGGGGCTCTACCCCCTTGACTCCCACAAGGGGTGTTGCCCCTTGACCTCGCCAGTGGTTGTCGCCCTCGGGCCCCTACTTCATACAAAAATAAAAAAATATGGGGGAACTACACCGACCAACTATGCAAATTTTTAAAGGAGAGATTTTCCATCGCAATTAATCTTTTTTAGTGATTATTTGCTAGGATTCACCACTATGATTATTATTTTTACCAATTATTCATTAAGATTCACCAGGATTTTATAAAAAATTTTAATAATGTGCATAGATTTGCCAGGAAAATTAATAATTTTTTTCAAATAAAAGTAAAGATTTTCCAGGATTTTACACCTTCGCCGAGGGGGGGTTTCTTAAAGTTATCCCTACCTGGGAGTGGAGTTGAAGTTGAGACCAATAGGGAGCAAACCCACTACCCAAGCCAACTCTACTACCTGTTCGGGCTATATTATATTGTATATTATTATATTATATATTATTCTATTATATATTATTATATTATATGATTCTATTATATATTATATTATTATATTATATACTATATACTACATATATTTTATATAGTATATTATATACTATATATAGAATATATTAAATATTAAATATTATATTAATATTATGTAATATATATTAATATATATATAATATAATATATTTAATACATAGTATATATTATATTCTTGCTCCCTTGGCTTAGCATCCTGATGATGGATCATGGAGTATGATTCGAAACATTGATGCAAAAAAAGTTCACACAATTACAATCCACAAACTCAACAACATAATATTAATATAATATTTAATATATACTATATATAGTATATAATATACTATATAAAATATCGTATTTACTATATAAAATATATATAGTATATAGTATAATAATATAATATATAATATAATAATATATAAAACATTATATATAATATATTAGTATATATTATATATTATGTATTATAAATAATACAAGTAATGGATATCTGTTTGAGATGGATATCCATTTCAAAAAAAAACCTATTTCAAAGGGATATTCGTTGCAAAGGGATATTCGTTGCAAACGAATATACATTTCAAACTAATATCTGTTGCAAACAAATATCTATTTCAAATGGATATCCATTTTTTCTAACAAAATAGTAGGCTCGAGATTTGGCTCAGGATAGCCAAACCTAGAAAGTCAACTCAAAAGACATGTTTACAAAATTTTCTTAGTTTTCTAAAGTTCGCCCTTGTGGCTAATGACTTTTTTTTATCTGAATTTGATGAAACAAAAAGGATTTATAGAAAAAATTGTCATCTTTCCACCAATATAAAATATGCCTTATTTTGAATTTAATAAATAATTATTATTAGTTTTTTACATACATTACAACTAAAGTCCTGATTGCTAGGCCAATTGAAATTTTTCTATAATTTTGAAACTATTTCATATTTTTTGAATCTAAAAGATATGTCACATTCTATGCTTCGTATACTATAGGATAAAAAAATGAATTTCTTAAATTTTTGACCAAGTTATGGTGGTCAGACAAACATGTTTTAATAATTTTGAAATGTTCTAATAAAAATATATAACTAATTATTTACATGCAAATAAATACAAAAAAGAAATTGGCACATCCGAGCATGTGTCCTCTACATATATTGAAAGTTTCAAAAAAAATATTAATTTTTTAGTCTTGTACTTAGGGGGGTCAGACATACACCTTCTTTTTATCTTTTTCTTAAAAACTTAGTACCACTGCATTGAAATTTCATTTTTTTGTAAAATAGATTACTTTTTCCAAAAAAGGACTAGTAGCCTAGAAACTACATTCAATTTACTACAAGTTTTATTCTTACATATTTTTCAAATTATGTTAATAACCTATTCAAACTTTTATGTCAAGTTTCCTAACTAGATGTTTTTTTCTGAAATTTCATTGCCACTTAGGGGCCTAGTTTGGACCCCCATGATCTTGTACTAACCCAAACTTTTCAATCAACTGGATAATATTTTGAGGAGAAAGCCTCCTATCCTCAATCTTAACAATGATCTGAAAGTCTCGGATAGGACCAAAGAACTCTCTAAGAAACCAACTAAAAGTGTGAAAAGGAAGAGGCAATATAGAAAAAGGGAAAGGGGTCCCTAACATAAAAGTGGATCAAAATGAAAGAAGAGGAATTACCTAAATGTTTTGATGCTTTCAAGTGCAGCTTAGACAAGCCTCAGAGCATGAATGATGATGCATCTTAATTGCAAAAGTTGGAGTATCAGGGGACTTAAATCCCCTGATAGAAAATACATAATAAGAAAGTATTTAAATCGGGACAAAAATAAAGATATTGTCCTTTTACAAGAAGTCAAAGCTATTAAATTCACACTAAGAGACAAACTTAGGTTCTTAAGGAAATATGTTGTTCAATTCTTCTCCAATCATGAAAAAGGAAAGGTTTGTGTGGCTATTCTATTATCCAATCATTGGGATAAGTATGTAACAAAATTTGGTCTCTCTCCTTGCAACAAGGCAATATGGGTTAGCATAGAGAAAGACAACCACAAGTTTGGTATATTCTCCATCTATGCTACCAATGAATACAGAGAAAGAATTAACCTATGGAAATGGCTCAATGAGCTACCTAATGTGCCCTGGCATTTAGGAGGTGATTTTAAGATGGTTGAAAGTGTCCAAGACAAAATTGGGGGGTTGGACATAAAATGGAAGGGGAATGAGAAGTTTTTTTGGAAAAAAATGAAATCTAGGTTAAAGATATATGACCCCCCTAGAAAGGGGAAAAAACTCTTCCAAGTCAATCTAGTTTACATGGTGTAATGCATAAAAAGGAAATAAAAGGATCTACTTTCAGTTAGCCAAATTCTATGCAAATAGGGATTTATTTTTCTTTGAAAAAATAGAAGATGAAATAAAAGTAAAGGTCTATCCTAGCACTCTTTTGGATCATCATCTGATTAGCTCAAAAGTCATGTTAGCCAAACATAGCAACGGGGAATTTTGTAGGGGACAAAAATTCATATTGAACTCCAATATTTTGAATGATGAAGATTGCAATAATGTTATCTTTACATTAAGAGAAATAAATAAATTGTTTCTTAAAAATGAATCACAAATCAAGAAATGCAATAAAAAAATTAAACCTGGACTAACTTCTTACAAACTGTGGGTAAGAAAAAAGCTATGGATTTTAGAAAGGAGGAAAATCTCCTTCAAGAAAATCCAAGCTTCCTGTAAAATAGCCTTCAAGATAGTCCTAAGAAAGTTGAGTTGAATGAGGAGTTAATTTGCAAAAACTCCTTAAGAACCATGCAAACCAAAAAAATCCAAGGTCAAAAAAGAAGGGATAAATTAAACTAGCTATGTAAGGGGGATAAAGGCCCCCAAAAAAATTTAATTACATTAAAAAAAACTATAAAGGAGAATATTGAGTGTGTTAGGGATAGAGACACCCTAGTCTCTAACCCTGAAGATGTGTTATTTCAGTTTGACATCTACTATAAAATTTTGTTAACTTTAGAACACCAAGGTGCTCATTCTCTTAATTCTAGGAGCTACTGTAAAAGGTTGATCCCCAAATTAATTAAACAAGAAATGTACCTCATTTTGAAAAAGAAATTAAAAGAAAGAGTAAATTCAACTTAAAATTCAAACTTTCAACAATGATAAATCTCTAAGTCTTGATGCCCTCCCTATTGAATTTTATAAAAAGAATCTAAACTAGATATCTAAAGAGTTTTTGAAAATTTATAAAGAAGCAATAGATAAAGGCTCCTTGGGACAAGAGATAAAAAAAGGTATTATAAAATTACTCCCAAAAGATGAGAATAAAGTCTTGATAAAAAACTAGAGGCCAATAACCCTCCTCAATGTGTCTTACAAGATCCTTGCAAAAATCCTAGCTTTGAGGTTGAGAGATATTCTCTTGATAGTAATACAATACACACAAAATGGCTTCATAAAATGGAGGTATATCCTTGAAAACCTTATTAAAATTTTAGAAGCAATAGATGGGCAAGAACCACACATCAAAATGTGGGCATGCTTCTCCTAGATTTTGAAAAGTCTTATGACAAAATTGAGTGGCCCTTGTTGTTAGAGCCTCTTGATTCCTTTGGGTTCCTCAAGGAATTTTGTAAAATGGTGAACACTCTATTACAATATGCAAATGTGCAAATTGATGTGAATTGGATCTAGTCCCAACCCATTGCTCTCCAAAGCTCGATAAGGAAAGGATGCCCTTTAGCTCCAACCTTATTTGTAATTGCATCTCAAGCCATCTACTACATTCTTAGGGATGACTTAAGTGGACCCAAAGTTAAAGGGTTGAATCTCTCTAATAATCAAGAATTAATTAACATCCAATTTATGGATGATACTGCTCTATTTGTAAACTTGGATAAGGAAAAAATATATTGTCTAATGCAAAAATTGAACCTCTTTTGTGAAGCCTCTAGTGAGAAAGTATCTAAATCCAATTCAATAATATTGAGTTGGAATGACACCCCTCCAGAGTGGTTTACCAAATGTGAAATTTGGTGGGGGGGGGAACATGCAAATAAGATACTTGGGTATCCCTTTTTCTATTAACCCTGACTCAAAATAAATGTGGATTTGAATCAAGGAAAAATTGAAAAGAAAATTGGAAATTGGAATAAATTGTATTTATCCCTGGCTAGGAGAATACAAGTGTGCCAAAAAATTATTTCATCTTACATAATTTATTATTCCTCAGCCTAGCTATTTAATAGTTATTAGCTAGAGGAGATTCAAAATAAAATTAGAAGCTTTCTTTGGTCATATGAGAAAGGAACAAAAAAGAAACATGTTGTCAAGTGGGATTGGTGTAGCAGGGCTAAAGAAGTGGGGGGACTAGGTCTAAAAGACCTAAAGAAGCAAGGTATTTCTCTTTCTTCAAAGTGGATACTAAACACCTAGTGCAGGAGCACATGAGCGGATAGGTGATCAACACAGACCAAAAAAATATTTTATTTTGAGTTCAATTTTGTTGTGGTGTTTGCTCTTGGGTTTGCAGTCTATCTTGATCTATGTGGTCTTTGATGGCAATTAACTGACATTTTGACATAAATTAACAAATGCCATATAGCAATTTTCACTCCGGAGGCCTTCCAATATTTGATGGGTTTAATCTTCTTTATTTATTACTGATTATAAATTATATTATTTATCGTTGAATATTTCTTTGTGATTTTAATGGATACAATCATGCTAAGAAGGTGAAAAAAGAAGTATGTAGGGGCAGCGATGTCAATGCAACCAAGAAATATTCTCAGCTTTCTTAGGCTACGCCAAATAGGGGATTAGTATATTTTGTGAGGAAAAGGATTGATAGTAGGTGGACTATCGTACATTTGGGAATGTATCAATTCAATGGAAATCTATAGATTGAGTGTATAATTCTAAGATATAGTTTGTAACACCTATGATCAATGGGAAAAGAACCACATGGGAAAAGGACTCCAAGCTAGGAAAGAACATTCCAGCATAGCCAAGGAATGTGAAGGGGGGACAAAGACTCTTAGCCTTTTAGTTTTAAGATGTGGATTTAAATTACAATAAAATGAAACCCAATTTGGAAACGAAAAGGTTCGATAAGAATGTGAAGGGACAACACATAGAAGAAGAGAAAAAGGGGCGCCAATATAGGGGAGGCATTTTTTCTTTTCCTTTTTAATTTATGATGGAGAGGAGATGGTAGAAAGGAGGAATGGCCTCCAAAGAGCGCAAGAGAATATATGGAGAGGTTGTGGAAAAAAAAATGGAAGAGGGGTTGCGCCATCTCCTTGGGTGATAGCACAAGCACATAGAAGGCTACGCTGAAGTTTCACCAAGTTGAAAACCAAAGGAAATGAATGCAGATGAAAGAGGAAGAACAATGTGTAGAGAAAATTTGATCAGGCTGCATTAAAATGCATAGAATTCTAAACATATGTTGTACAAAGGGAATTAGAGGGTGATGCAATAGGGATAAAGAGTAGTTTGTGAACTTAGAGAGGTGTGGAGACTAGAAGACTTGAAACTAAGTTTCAATCTCTATACATGTGAAGAGGAAGAAACCATGCGATGTTTTGAAAGTGCAAGTAGAGGGCATGAGGACAGGAAGAGAAGAATTTGCAAAGGTGAGTAAACCATATGCATATGAAGATGGTGTGTGAGTAGAGATATAAGATAGAGTCTATTGACCTCTAATTGTAAATAACAAATTGGCATAAATAAAAGATGTATTTTGTCATTTGTTGCAATCATTATTTTATTGTTGGATTCAAACAGAGCTTTGCCTATAATTGTGGTTATTGAATTTGGTGTTTTCACATAGGGGAGTACCCTCTTGCGTCAACACCCTAGAAGGAGAAGAGCCCTAGAAAGTGCTTATTAAAAACAACATCCTTAAAAGGTAGTGCCAAAAAAAGCTAAGAAATGGAGGAAAATTCAATTTAGTGATTCTTTAGTAGGAACATTCCCTTCCCAACCAAATGGTTCAACTATCTTCAAAACCATTTGGAAGTCTTGGGAACATGTAAGGAATCTAATAATAAACGATGATAACAAAACATGTGATAGCAGATCAATTTGGTGGAATAATTTATACAAGAATAAACATTTTTCCTTACTACAAGGCAGCTTAGCCAAATATTGGGTAAAAAAAGGAGTCATTACTTTTAAAGACATTTTGTGGGATGGTGCTCTTAAACCATGGCCCACCCTTTCTAAAGAGTTTGATCTCCCTCACACACAATGGAGAACATACTCTTTATTAAGAGAATCCTATAAAGGGATTCTAGTAGAAAATAACATCTCAAATTGTTGCACTACAAATTTCCATGGAAAACTTAATAGCTGCAAATGGAAAGATGGTTCATCATTTCTTAAAATGAATAGAAAAAATTTATACAACATACTATCTAATTCTAAAGATATTACCAATAGTGTTAACAATTGCTGGAATTTGAATGGCACACAAGCTAAATGGAAAAAACTTTTAATTGGATATGGGATGGTGTTTTGGAACCCAAAAATTCTTGTTTCAGATGGCTGCTAGTGTTAAAAAAACTATCTTGGTCTTCTTATAATGTAAGTAAAAATTTATGTGGTTTATGTAGAAAGACTGACAATATTAATGTCAGGAAACTTTTAGCCATCTAATGACAATTTCCACATAACCCAAAAGATAAATTTATGCAAATAAGTACTCATAATCCATATGCAAGAGAGTAGACAACATACCCATCAAAGATGACACAAGATATACCCTAGGAAAACTCTCAAGAGGGAAAAACCTAGCCTCCAAAAGCATCCATACTCCATCATATTAATCAACAATAAATCCATACAAGAGTTGCAATGAATACCTCTGAAATATCAAGCCTCTCAATGCACTCTCATGTGTCCAAGCATGAATCCACACATCCCATGCCATGCTTCACATATGCACTCCTTAGAAATACTCAATAATGATAGCCCACTTACTCATCCAACCTTAACCACTAAACATGTTCTTGCTTTTATAGATACAACCTCACACAAATACAACTAGTGGTAAGATAAAAACATGTACCACAAAACCATGTGAATACAAACCCACTAATCCCTTATTTAATAGTGGATACTAAGACTTCATTTTATTTAATATTTCCCCAATATTAAATTATTATCACATGTCTCCCACACATTAAATAATAATACAATGTTACAATACAACATCAAGTAGTCCCCAAATAATTACCTAGTGTGAATAACCACACTACCTAGGTGCATCACAACTAAAGAATTATTTAATTACAACATTATAATAAATCATTTATGCAATGGTATATACAACGCCATATCCCAACATTCTCCCACTTGTATACATTGCATAAGGAATCAATACATGAAATACATCATCATAGCCATACATGAAATCACATGAATATCCAGCATGCTCTCATGCTCCATCAAGATACCTACAATAAGAAAAAAGTGGCCACCATCTCAAGCAAGAACTCCTCTCATCCTCCAATGTGCCACCTATGGAAGAAAAGGAACATGCCAAGGTGGAGATGCACCAATCCATGAGCACAAGCATCAAATCCAAGTGATAACAAAGGCTCTAATCAAAATGTTGTCAAGTAAAAAAGCCACATGATTGGAAATAGCATCCATAACACATGCTAATACATCCAACCATCCTTACCTCCAAGGTATCAAATACATCAATAAACTAATTCCAAGAACATATGCAACCCATAAACTGCAATTACAAACTCCTTGTATCAAACCTGTCAATGAAGAGCATACATATCTAGGAACTCCCACTACATAAGTAATGTCAAAGCATATCAATTCTACCAATCAACATTATATCAAGGTGTGATAAGTAAATAAAATCTTGGAGTACCAAGAACAATAACAATGGTCCACCAATACAACCCAAAAAGTTGCATAATCTCTCACAACATGTTGCTACCATCCTCCCAAAAACATGAACATATAGGAAGGAACCATGAAGAGAGAAACTTGTAAACCATAATGTCCTCCTACCAACACCTCAAAAGTGAAATGTTGTGTCAAGTATGATCTCCTAACAACCCCAAATTAAAAGCCTCAACAACATCCATAAAACTCAATCTCATAGACCAAGTACAACATATGAACTAATGTAACAATGCCAACATGGATGTAAGTCTCTATAATCAAGAATATCAAACTCAAAGTAACCATCCCCAAAAACTAGAAATCAACCCATAAACCATCTGCTAACAATCCTCATCAAATAATGATATCATAAACTCAAATGCACAAGGAGATAACCATGCCACAACATCCCTCAAAATGAATCCTCTAGAAATAATTATCCATAGCTCATCCATATCTATGAAAGATAAAGCATATAAACTCATGCTAAACAATCCTCAAACGAATCTCCATAATCAAACACCATGAATCAGCTCAATCCCATGAGAAATCAAAAAATGTTCAACCATAACACATCTGAAAGATATAATGGGAAATACCTCTCAAATGATAAATTTCCAAGTAGACCAAGAGTGGGGAATGAGAATGCTCCTCCAAGATAACCAAATCATCATGACTCACTCCAAGAACAATCTCCTCTATCGGTCCACAATGAACTCACGTCTATACCCAAGTGAAGGATCCTCAGTCTTCCTACTGAAACCTCTGAAGAGTAATTACCTCAAGAAAGTGTCTCTAGTCACAAGAGAACTCCAACCATCACCTACGTCTCCAAGTATCCATGAGTACCTGTAACCAATCAATACATTCCAAACTCCAAATGCAACATAGCACCATCATGAAGTAATCAAGCAAATGATCAATGTACCCAAAAAAAATATAACCACACATGATCAATGTCAAAGCTCCAATTATGAATCAGGAACATAAATATGACAACATGATCTAACCATATCCTCCTAGGAGATCACATGCACCAAACATACATCTTGGTCTCAAGATAAAAATTACCATGCCAAACTCTAAACGCATATCAAGAGTAAACCACACTAGTAGAATTTGGAAAATAAATGACTAGGTGACTAAAAATTTTAATCACATGACTAAAAATTTTAGTCACGTGACTAACACTAGTAGTATTTGGAAAATAAATGACTAATTTGGTCATTTATAAGTGACTAATTTGGTCATCGGTAAAATCACAACTAAATGACTAAATAAATGACTAATATCAAACAAATAAAAATGACTAAATAAATGACTAATATTAGACAAATAAAAATGACTAAATAAATAACTAAATAATTGTACTCATTATTAAAATCTTGGCCATAATTTTCATTTTAATAAACATACTCTAAAACCTTCATCAAGGCCTTATTTTCAATCGTAGCCCACCATAATTAATAATAAAATATTACAAATAAAATTACTAATCAATATTTTTTGTGGAATAAATATTTTGTTTTGTGGTGTCATCATATGAACACCAAAGTTTCTTCTAAATTAACAAAAAACCATCAAATTATAAAAATTAACAAAAACCACAAGAGAACCTAAAAAACTAAAACCCAAAAACCTTGAAAAATAAAAAAATAAGCAAAAGGAAGAGAAAAAAACAAAAAATAAGAATAAACAACCAAATAATCTAAGAGGAAAAAGGACCAATTTTTTTTTTTTATAAGCATAATTTTCATTTTAATAAACATACTCTAAAACCTCCATGAAGACCTTATTTTCAATGTAGGCCGCCAAAATGGAGCAATGAGTCAAAACCTTATTTTCAAGGTAGCCCACCAAAATGGAGAAGTAAAGCATGCCTGATTTTGGATTGCAACCTCTGCCCATTTTTCCCCGTCGAACACAATTTGTGCAGAATCTTGTGGTAAGTCACTTTCCATGGTTTCAATTAATTTTACTTTTCAAATCTGTACGCGGTCAGGCCATATGATCCATATGATCCATTCTTTTTAATAATTTTACTAGCTGCTTGTTGACTAACAGTGATTATCTTCTTTTTTAGGCTAAATATGGAAAAGTAGATCGATCTTGTGTTGTAGAAGTTAAGGATTTATATAGAGAGCTTGGAATCGAGGTCTGTTTATTCTTTTCTTTTCCATTATGAGATGTTAAAAGTGATCTTTTCTTTTCGAAGTTTCCACTATCAAATTGCATAGTTCACAAGAGAACTTTCTTTTATCTATAAAAATGATATTAAGGGACATGTAAATTGAGTTGTCTATACAAATTTCAGAATTTGAACTCTTAAAATTAGCTTCCACTTTTTGAGGGGGCATGCAAATCACTTTTGAAGTTGAGTGTAAAAAATAGAGTAGCACGTAAAGAAAAAGGATGAACAATAATAAAGTGAAAAGTGGCTCTTCTTATATCAACCATGTAGAGTACAATGAAAGGAGTGCAGGGATGGTAGGGGTTTAACGTTTATAGTGCAATGGAATAGAAGTTCAATTGTACAATAGATGTCATCCTACTTTGTTTGAGAACTCTTACTGAATTCCCAAAAATAGGAGTTCCTAAATGACGCCAACAACAAGAGTTGATTCATAGGCCCTATGAAAATCTATAACTTTTTGGCTCCCCTTTGATACTTTTTTGCATACTTACAGATTACATCTCCATGATTAACATGGACTGGAAGGGTTGAAAGGGAACATGTTAGTCTTTTCCATTTATTGGGCAATAAAGAGTTTGAAGTGATTGAAAGAATCAAATGTAGCTCTTTACTCTAGATGCTTTATTCTCATTCGGTTATTAATATATCCAGATATAAACCATGATGACTTAAATTAGAACTACAAGAAATATCATGAAAACTACCTCGATCCTGGACATTTTCGAAAATTGAAGTGTTTTATTTTTCTAGAATCAAAGATCATCGAAAGAGCTCAAGGCTGATTCCAACGCAACTTGAACGGAGCAAAAAGGAGTGCGTTTGCGCAAGTTATGGCCAGTCAAACCTTCGGTCAAACTGGGAACAGAGGGCGTCCAGGAAGCGAAAAAAATGATTGTTTCATAAATCAACCGAAGCAGCGTCAAGTCGAAGAGCTAGTCGAGACGATTCCGACGACGTTCGTTTCGTCGAAATCCGACATCGGAGGCTCAAGATACAGCTGGTCAAAGTTTCAGGTTTGACTTGTGGACTGAAGGTACAGTGATGACGTCATCATCCGTACAGATGATGTCAGCACGTGGTACGGAATCTGATGTGGACAAATCAGAGTGACACATGGGCATTTAATGACCAATCATAGTGACACGCGGCAGCCGTGAGACAAAGCAGGTCTAGTCGAAGATGCCACGCCATCATCCGAAGCTGGCAAACACGCCATCAATTTGCGTGGATGAGTCGACATGTCATCAAAAGTAGTCAAAATCTGACACGTGTCATCCACGTCAACATTTATGCAGAACCAATCAGAGACTGACACGTGGCATCCGTACGCCCAGTCAGCGTCCACTCGACAGTCCACTCAGCACGCCACGTCAGCACGCAGTCAACATTGTTGTCGAATCAGGTTTTGCCACGTGGCACCTCCTCGACATGCCACATGGCCTATCACTTTGTTGGGCGGATGGATAAGTTAAGTTAGTTTGTTAAGTAAAAAGATTGTCATCGGCCGGCATGGGATTTGAACCCTCCACCACCCATGCGCGAGAATCTCAGCTCACCGTTGCACCAACACTTTCGCACCTAACTGGACGTTGCGACGGTTTCATTTTGTTATATAACGGCCGAAAATTGGCTATAAAAAGTCAGCGGTCGGGATTGAACCCCCGACCGCCGGCCTACTAAAAGGCAATACCGACCGCTAAGCCATTCGATGGCGTTTGAATACTATTAGCGTCGGTTTTTATTGATAATTGATGAGAACCGAAATGCCTAAATAAATTAAAACAAATCCTCTAATTTTAAATAAACCCCAACAATAAAGCCAGAATAAAGATAAAATTTAAAGGGCTTAAATCAAATATTTGTGATTTTTATATATAAATTGGGGATTTTCAATGATTTTTGTGTTATTAAGGGAGGATTTTTCCTATGTAAAGGAGATTTGAAGATATTATGGAGAGATAAGGAATATTTTGTAAATCAATTGGTTAGTAACCAATTTGAGCATTTTTTTTTGTATTTAAGGGGGGTGTAAGGTGAGAGTTGAATCAAAGTTGTTTTCAGGTGATGAAGTCTTGATGCTGAGGTGATACGAAAGAGAGGTCTTGTGGAGATTCTTTGAGTCATTCTTGCACGTCAGAGCGCTGTTATGCTGCCGAAGTGCTTGGAGAATGGTTATGGTGCTTTTGTAATTGATTTTGGATTTAATCGGATCGGTCTCTCTATTGGAGTGGACCCGGAGACGTAGTCACTTAGGGATGAACTCCGTTATCAACTGTTTGCACTTCTCTTCTTCTCTCTCTTTCTTTCTCTCCTTTCCTTCCTTTCTGTTATAATCACCTTGTTATTACTTTCATTTTGTTATTTCCATAAGTTAATTTTGATTTAATTAACTTGGAATAATCATTGTAAAAGCATTGTAAAAGTTAAGCATTTCATTTCGCAATCTAGTCTAGATCCTATACAGATCACTACAAGAAGAAATCAGTGATTAGATGAGTCATGGAAATGAAACCAACTCCATAAGCCACAACAAACAAAATATGCAATGCAAATCAGAATACAGGCCTTCAAAAGAGTTTCCATGGATAAAGAATCATCCTCCCTTAGATCTCTTGTGAGAATGCTTGAAAGCTCTTCAGTTAGCCACAATATCCACATGCTATGAGCTCTGATACAAAGATTGTGCATAGTTCTTCTCATTTTATTCAATTTGGTGTTATTATTTTTATCTTGTGATTCAGGCTTCAAACCAACCCCTCTCATTAGTATTTGTCTTCCAGAACTGTCTAGAATAGGGTAATCAAAATCAATACTGGAGTATCTGAAAGTTGAAGATCCTTTCCCTCAAAATAAAGCTTTGTTCTCAAGTGGAAGGGAAGTTCAATGAAAACTAAGAGCAACTAAAATCCTTCCTAAGAAAAGTGCCCTTTCCACTATAACTGTCGGTTCTAGTGTCTCCTTGTTCATTTTTTCTGGCATCTCCTCATTTTTCATTTCTTGATAGAGAGCTTCTAAAAGATGTCCAATATGTTCTTCAATATCAACAATCAATGTTGAGATAAAATGGAAGCATTTCTCTTGCAAATAAGGTGCTAAATCATTTATCCTTGAAGGAGATTTATGTGCATGAAGAGAACTTAGGAGGTCTTCCAAAATATTCTTGGACCTCTCATCTATGGTATCTTTTATTTGACTAGCCTCAGTTCAAAAACAAGCATTAAGGCAACCAAACCAGTCTTCATCATTTGTCATCATAAATCTAAAACTCAACCTAGGTAAATTGACACTTTTTAGGTTCCCTCTCTTGACAAGCCAACCCTCACTAGTAGTTAATTTGTGCAAATGGGTTTCAACATCTTTGTAACTTGCCAGAGATGTAACTATGGCTTCAAGGCATTTACCAAGCTTAACTCTCTCACATAGATCTAAAAATCCATCAGCTATTTTTTGTTTCATCCTACTACCAAACAGGCTTTCAAAAAGTTCATCCCACAAACTCTTTGAGTGCTTCAAAACAATTTCACACACACATTGGCATGGAAACTCAAAATTTGAACCAAAAACCATTTTTAGCCACTCCAAGTTCCCTTCAAATGCATCTAGACTATCCAATGTTTCTCTGATCAATGTCCCATTCTCTGCAAGTTCCTTTCCACTTTTCACAAGATCAAGCAAATACTTTCCCCCAAGCCTATCTGCAAAGAGAATATCATCTGCACATGTCTTAAGCCACACTAAGCAAGACTCTAATATAAATTCCCTCAGAAAAATCATCATGGTATCTTGTAGCTTCTCTCTATGAGATTTCCACAACTACACCTCATTGCCTAGGTTTGGAATCCCACCAAACAACTGTGATTTAGGTGGCACTGCCAACACAGTCTTATAAAAAAGAGACAAATCATTTATAACCTCCAAGAAGAGTTCCCCAGCTTGACATAATGTTACCTGTATGAATCTTACCACATTATAGAAAATGGAATTGACTACCCCCACCTTATCGTCTATTGTTCGATGTGTCTTTTGGTTCCAATGATGCATTGACAATGCCCATCGTGCCATCACAGGAATAGGAGACCTCATATCCTGATAGAAGATCCTCACACCGATGAAAAAATAGAACCGTCGGACATCCCCTATCGAAACCATCGCAGGAATAGGAGACCCCATCCCACCGATAGAAGATCCTACACAAAATGAAAAATAGAACCACGATGCATCACCGTAACCAAAAGACTATGAGCTCTCGAGTAGTGCTATTATTTTTATCCCTATGATTCAGGCTTCAAACCAACCCCTCTCATTAGTATTTGTCTTCCAAAACTTTCTAGAAGAGGGTAATCAAAATTAGTACTAGAATATCTAAAAGTCAAAGATCCTTTCCCTCAAACTGAAGCTTTGTTCTCAAACAAACTAGAGTTGAGATGAGCCAAGAACTAGAAGGGAAGTTGAATGAAAACGGAGAGCAACTAAAATCCTTCCTAAGAAAAGTGCCCTTTCCACTATAACTGTCGGTTCTAGTGTCTCCTTGTTCATTTTTTCTAGCATCTCCTCATTTTTCATTTCTTGATAGAGAGCTTCTGAAAGATGTGCAAGATGTTCTTCAATCTCAATAGTCAATTTTGAGATAAAATGGAAGCATTGCTCTTGGAAATAAGGTGCTAAATCATTTATCCTTGAAGGAGAACTATGTGCATGAAGAAAACTTAGGAGATCTTCCAAAATATTCTTGTACCCCTCATCTATGGTATCTTTTATTTGACTAACCTTAGTTCCAAAATAAGCATTAAGGTGACCAAACCATTCTTCATCATTTGTCATCATAAATCAAAAACTCAACCCAGGTAAATTGACACTTTTTAGGTCCCCTCTCCTAACAAGCCATCCCTCACTAGTAATTAATCTGTGCAAATGAGTTTCAACATCTTTATAACTAGCCAGAGATGTATCTTCAAGGCATTTATCAACCTTAACTCTCTCACATAGATCTGTAAATCCATCAACTATTATTTGTTTCATCCTACTAACAAACAAGCTTTCAAAAAGTTCATCCCATAGACTCTTTGAGTGCTTCAAAACAATATCACACACACATTTCCATGGAAACTCAACATTTGAACCAAAAACCATTTTTAGCCACTCCAAGCTCCCTTCAAATGCATCCAGATTGTCCAATGTTTCTCTGATCAATGTCTCATTCTTTGCAAGTTCATTTCCACCTTTCACAAGATCAAGCAAATACTTTCCCCCAAGCCTATCTATAGAGAGAATATCATCTACACATGTCTCAAGCCACGCTAAGCAAGACTTTGATATAAATTCACTCAGCAAAATCATCATGGTAGCTTGTAGCTTCTCTCTATGAGATTTCCACAACTACACCTCATTGTCTGGGTTTGGAATCCCACCAAACAACTGTGATCCAAGTGGCACTACCAACATAGTCTTATAAAAAAGAGGCAAATCATTTAGAACCTCCAAGAAGAGTTCCCCAGCCTGACATAGTGTTACCTATATGAATCTTACCACATTACAGAAAATGGAACTGACTTCCCCCACCTTATTTTACATAAGCTTTATCTAGTACAATGTGCTCCCACCTGTTATGTGGTTGGCTAAATCCTTTTCCAAAGCATTGGTTCCTTGCCCCCATTGGATTTTTAATTCTTTGCTACCTTGGTTGAGTTCTTGAGTTGCATTAATGGCAAATTGGTTCATCAAGTTTATGTGAAGGCCAATAACTTTTCCTCTTCCTTCACCTTTCTATTATATTCTTTCATTGACTTGTTATAGGTTGAGGTTATATTTCATTTAAGTGATTTGATCTTGTTTGTTTGATGATTGGATAATGGTCCCATAATCTTGGTAGACCGGCATGGTGGGTTCAATATCCATATATTGATTTTCCAAAAAGGTCTCTATTGTTAGCATGGACATCTCCAACATGGAGCCTGATAGCAATTAGGAGCACCATTCAACCTCACTTAGAGAAATTTCAAAAAAAATAGGCTTCAATCTCTCAATTCCTTCAATCCTCAAGCACTGTAGACAAGATATAAAACCATTTTTTAGATACCCTTTAATGACTTCTAAAACATATCCCAAATTCACCATAGGTTGTTTTGGAACAACCTGCAAATTGCAGTTGCTTTAAAGTTTCTAAAGCCTTTTCAACAGATCTAATTTGTGTATATCCTGCAATTATTGTAGTCCATGAAACCACATTTCTTTGAGGCATCTTTTTGAACACTTCAAGTGCCTTGTCTATGATCCCACATATAGCATACATGTTGGTGCAGGAGCACCTAAGCTTCCATTTTCAAATTTGAAGGCCATTGCATCTTAGTAGGTCATTTTAGCATTTGAGGAGGTCATTTTATGTTAATTAGGTCTTGTGAGACCATTCACTATGAATTAGGATGATTTTAGAGTCAATTGGGTAAAAGAGACAAAGTTGCAAAAAATTGTAAAATTGCAAACTATCAAAAGTTGTTGCAGGTCATTTTTGTCAAGTTTTGCAGAATTGCTAAATATAGTGCAACATGACAAATTTTGCATGTCTGAGGAAAATAGATGCTCCTCCATCAAACAACAAATGTGCATTGATAAATTGAATATATACTTGATATACCAATTTAAATAATAAGGAAATATTAAACTGGAGACAACCAGATAATTGAATATTTTCAACAAACAATTGATACCAATATAAAGCCATATAATCAAAAAAATATTTCATTGATTTCCTCAAAATTATATCTGCAACATATTCTTTTGAAATGGAAACATTATGGAAGCTTTCTATTGTCTATCTATCCATATTCACCTACTATCTTCTCCTATATCCTTCTTTTCGTCATGGTCTCTCTTATATACATGAGAGGCAACAAGCTTCAAACCAAAAGACACAACTCTTGATAACAAAACATGATTTTGAACTTAATTTAAGAAACTAACACAATCATAAACATGTGTACCAATCCGTTAATCTCCAAGTAAAATCTTGTGGTCATCTAAGACTTGTTCAAAGCTTTTACTGTATGATAGGGTCCACATCATTACCACAGACTGATTCTGACTATTACTCAGTTGTGCCCAGATTATCCACTACCCGATTTATAAATAGATTGAAAGTTGAGAGGTGATCAATGTACCCCTATTCTACATGAGTGTCGACATTGGATATGACCACCTTCATATCATACTCTATGTACATGAATTTCTCAATTTTTTTATGAGTATTCTACAAGACCATATCCTTATCGTTGATCTCCTACAATGCAATTGTTAGAAACTCTGCAAATTCTACTTTCCAATCATCCCTTTCTCAAAGATTCCCTGTATCATCATGGAGTACAAGAACCAAATTAAAACAACCAAGGTATTCTTCGAGTCTTTCTTGATATTGGTTGTGGGATCTCACCAAGTCATTATATCTTTGTAGTGTTTGGTCTTTTAGGATCTGTTTACCCAGAAGTTCCTTCTTTTTATCAATCATTCTTCCTCGTAACCAGACATTCTCCTCTAGTGTTGCTACAGATATGTGATATTTCATGTAATGGATTTACTGATGTTAATATTAGACAAGTTTATTACGTAGCAGTATTTAATCAAAGATGCCTTACACTTTATTAGGTAGCCAGTTGATGTTAGATTGCCGTTAGAAAACAGATTATGTAGACGGGATTGCATCACCTGCCAGGGCACCCTACTATTCGGTGATTCTTTCATGGTGTGCTTTATTATAGCATTACATATGTTCGACATACTTTACAGAAGCTGAGAAAATAGACACTGATTCTCCACCGATTAATAAGCTTGAGCATGTCCATTGATCATTTGTATCGATTGAGATAGGTTGAACATGCCACACTTAGTCAGTGGTTGTCGAAATATTGTCGCAGGTTGTTTCTATTATTGTTCATTTCACCTGGTTTTTATTTAATTCTCACTATAAAGGTTATTAAATGGTGGGTGTAGTTAAAATGATGACTAAATATATCTAGTTGCAATGTTGAAATGTTACTTATTTTATTGATTAATTTAATTTAATTAATAAAATAATCTAATCTTGGATTAGATTTAGTTATTGATTAATTAAGTTAATGGTGTTAAATTAAATTAAGTTAGTTGTTTTGGCATTATTGGATATTTAGAGTTAAATTGAAAAAATGGAAATATGTTTTAAATTGCACTTTTTGAAAATTAATAAGTAAAAGAATTTCTTTTCAAAATTTTGAATTTTGCAAAAGAAAATTTTAAACGCATGAAATTTCACTTGGAAAGCAATTTTATACCGCATTTGCCTCTTTACAGAGTTTCAAATCAAACCCCTAAAATATCCCATCCACCAAAATTTATTGCAATTTTGGGGAAATTTTCATTTCTTTAAAATTTTAAAATAAAATTACTTTCCAAAATGAAATTTCATGTTTTAAAAATTTATTTTTACAAAAAGAATTCAAAATTTTGTAAAGAAATTATTTTACATATTAATTTTCAAAAAGTACAATTTAAAATATATTTCCATTTTTTTTAATTTAAATCTAAATATCCAATAATGCCAACACAACTAAATTTAATTTATCACCATTAACTTAATTAATCAATAACCTAAATCTAATCCAAGATTAGATTATTTTATTAATTAAATTAAATTAATCAATAAAATAAATAACATTTCAACATTGCACCCAGATATATTTAATCATCATTTTAACTTCACAAGCCATTTAATAACCTTTATAATTTGAAATTAAATAAAAAACCAAGGTGAAATGGACAATATTAAAAAAACTACACCCGACAACAAACCGACGACCCACTATGACTAGGGTGATGACTTGGCATGGAAAACCTAGCTACTATCTCCCAATCGATTACCGTTGGTCAATGGACATGCTCAAACCTGTGAAATCAGGTGGAGTCGATGTCTTGTACCTGTCAACCTACGAACAAAGAGTATCGAATATGCATATATATGCTATAATAAAGCACACCATGAAGAGGAAATATCAGAATCGTAGGGCGCTCGTAAGCGAGTGATACAATCCCATCCCCTTCTCCAATACAGACTTTCTAACTAACGAGTCTAACATCAACAATATTATAAAAAGCATAATGCATCTTTAATTAAATATCTACTACGCTAATTCAAAACATGCCATAATGATAACATCAGAGTAAAATTCCATCACATCAAAATATCACATACGCATCGCTTAACAGTTCTGATCAAATAGAACCAAGTACCATAGTGAAAGTGCTAATAGAAATAAAGCATACATAGAAGAACACTGTTCAATCAAAAGAGCAAAATGGAGGGGTGCTACATCCTCCCCCTTAGGGTCAGGCTTACTCCTAGAAGCCTACAAACAAATAGGGATAGAGCTCCCTCAAACCAACTAGACCCTAACCTACTCAGTACCTCGATCCCTGAGGATCAACTCCTGATGCCAAAGGATGAACTGCACCCAGATGCTCGGCCTGATGGTTATCCACCGCAGTAAATGCCCTATGCAATCTACCTGCATCTCCTACTGCCTGCTCAGATGCCACTGGTCCCTGAGAAAACCCAGATGTGCCCCTGTTGGGACACATTCTAGCAATATGACCCTGCTGGCCACATGCGAAACACCCAGTACCTCTGCTATAACCTCTACCTCTAGGAGGTGCACTCGACTGTTGGACACTACCCCTAAAGGTAGACTGTGAACTCGGATACTATCCACTCTGAGAAGGCACCTGTTGACCACAAGTGAAACATCCTATCCCTCTACTGAATCCCCAAACACCTAGAGATACACTAGGTCATGGAAGACCACCACCACTGAACGTTGACTGAGATCTTTGAGCAGACTAATTGATACGATCATGATGAGATTGTATCCTACTTCGATCTATCTTCTTCTGCTTCCAACTTCTATCACGTTGGGACTGAGGATTTTGTTTCCTTGATTGCGAAGGTTTTTGTTGCTCACCCTTAGCATCATGATCTCTATCCTGCCTTGGACCCAAAAGAGCTAGAGTCTCCTCTAAGAAACAATGCAACAGAGCACCCCCGATCCCTGGTGGATCCTGATGCTGATTACCAACCTCTGGTACAAACTAAGAAGCTTGATGCTCCTCACAATCTATGGCATGGGGAAAAATAGGAGGCGCATCCTGTTGATTACCTCCTCGACCCCCTACATGGCCACGACCTCTACCACAACCTCGCCTAGGTGGCATGATCCGGTACAGATACACACCATGACATAAGACAAGGTACACAAACTCAAATATCCAAAGCACATAACTAGGGATTAACATACATAATACACATATGCACCAATACACATCACCAGGATACATCACAAGGCCACACATGGGTCCATCTGGACACCGAAAAGCAGCATACTAATCCATGATACAAGAATCCATGAATCCAAAAGCCAAGCCCATAACAAATAATCCATACAAGATATCATAGTGCTACAAGGAGTAAATCAACAATGCTATGATAACCCTCACATTCACATTTACTTTTATCAAGCGGTAAATCACCTTACTACACACATATGATAACCACATTTATTTCCCACACCTAGTGCAATAGCATTACAATGTTTACCCAAGACAAGGTATACAACACTTCAACATACATTTACCATTTTGCATTTTAAAGCCAAGTACAATAATTTAACATCTCCTGATTTCTTAAGACTTAACAATAAAGTTGGGGACTATAGGCCTCACCAACAAGATGCACCTATTATGCAATTATCATTAACATGCAATGGTTTCACTAATCCCTTTTCTCTAAACTTTTACTTACTGCAAAACGATTTTCTATTCATATTATACATTCTCCATGATTATGAATGCAACTTGGGGACTTAGGTCCTTTACCCAAGGTTTGATCTAATAAAACAAACATTCATGAATACATAAGCATTTTCTCATAAGATACAACATACCATGGGTTTCAATACACCACACACTCAAGAATAGACATCTTTGTTAAACCAATGGAAAGAGAGAGAAGACGAGATATTTACAATTCTAACATAGGCACCAATGCAATCATGGTTTCATCATCACACAATCACTTTCACACAAATGCATCAACCATATGAGAGTATGCACAAATTTCTATGAACTAACAACATGATCATTCATTTTCTATTACCATATTTCATAATTTCAAAACAATATAACATGCAAAAGCAACTCCAAAACCGCATAGGGTCAATTAGGCAATCACTTGCACAATGAGGTAAAGCACAAGAAAACATGCATCAGATACTTGCATGGTGAAGAAAAACAACAAGACTCTAGAAGAGAATATACACCAAAGGAACTTCTTGGCACCCTCAAGGTCAAACTGACCTTCCCACAACATGAGCAGAGAAACCAAGCAAGGGTAATTTTAGGCAACACATGTCACTAGCAACCCACCAACAAGCTAAGGTCCAACATGCTCACCTGCAACATGGGATAGAGGGAAGTAATCGATCTCAACCTTAGAAGACTCTCAACCAAGGGAATCACTCCAATCCTGAAGGGTAAGGCAAGACCTAGGAGGCATCATTCCTCCACAACTCACGTCAAGGTTGGAAAACTCAACCCTCTAAAACGCCATACTAAGGCACTCAAGGCAAGAGGTCCTATGACTATCTCGCCATAACAAGCACTTGGAACACACTCAACAAACACACTCCAACCACACTTAGGCACCACTCAAGGGTCACAACCCTTTACACAACGAAAGAGCCATGCATCAAGAAGGGGACCAATCAAAACACACTTCTTGGTAGGCTCGCGGCCTAACTAACCCCCATCAAAGCATTCATCAACAAGACATGAAAGGGGTGGAAATAACAACAAAACTAGTTGTCGTCCACCACACACAACACACCAAATTCACACACTACACAATTTTCCATAATGCATTCTTCCAGTAGGAAGGATATCGGTGCATTGCGCACTACACCGAGGGTCCTATCCTTTCCACTGGCTTCCTGCACCATTGGACCTACACCACCTCACAACTTCTGGGTAGACAAGTGCGATCAACCCAAAAGGAAAACATAAACTAACGAACAAAGCACCTAGGTCAATGCCATGGCTCATAGTGCCCAGAGTATAACCTACGCAACTAACAGCTTAATGGGTTCCACATTATCCCAAAGTACCCAGTGTTTAAACTTGGGCTCTGATACCAAACAAGAATTCTGTTGAAATCATGGAAAAGAAAACAAAGCAAGAATCAAACCATAGAAAATAGAAAAATGAACAAAAAGAATTTTTGTTATGAACTTGAAATTAAGAAATTTGTGCTTGCAATTATTTGGCTGTGTATTTTGTTTTGGAGAAAAAATTTGCATAACTTCATTGTTAAACAATGAAAATTTATATATATATATATATGCATATATACAGTTTATATATATATATTTTATATATTTTCATATATTGACTTATGCTGGGATTTTTTACCCAGATCTCCTTCTTGCCAAAAAAAAAATTATTTACCCTATTCTGGAAAAAAAATTCCAGAAAACAGAGCTTGTTTTTTGTTGTTATTGAAAAGTTTTTATTAAAAGCTAATTTTTTATTATTAAAATAAATAAAAAATAAAATAAAAATAGAGGAGATTTGGTGTGGGTGCTACTGCCTACTCACACCCCATGGGGAGCTGTATGCCTGATGTACACTCAATGGGGAGGCACCACCCCATTGAGGGCCCAACCATCAGTGGGCTTTTGTTTTTTATTATAAATTTTGTTTTATAAAAAATATTTATTATTAATAATTATATATATATAATATAATATATATATTATATATAATAATTATATATAATATATATATTATATGCATATATATTTTATTAATATTTAAATAAAAAAATTTAATAATTATTTATATATATATATATATATATATATTTATTTATGTATATATATACTTTATGTATTTTTAAATAATTGAATTAGTTGAGTTTTAATGGATATATTTAAATGATAATTATATATTTAAATATATCTATAAATTTGTATATACATTAAGTATATACTTTTATATATATATTTAATATATATGTGTATTCAAATGTAGTTAATTTAAGTTGATTATTTATTATCGAAGTTGAAATAAGATTGTTTGTTTTAATCAAATGATTCTAACTAGCAAGTTGATTTGATTATTTTGTGTAATTGGAGAAATAGGGAGATAAAGTATTAGTCTAAATTCTTCATTATTATAAATGTAATTTTAGTTACCTTGGAGTAGTTGCAATTAGTTTTAATTATTTGTACTTGATTATAAACAATATCTCTTTGTTTGGCTTGGATTTAGGAAATCCTAAAGTAGGTGATTAATCATCAAATTGCCTTTCTTTGTGCATTCTCCCTCCTTTGTGTCAATGGGAAAATAAAGTAAATGTTCTGAAGTCTTCTAGATTGAGTTGTCTTTTGATTTTGAGGGTTGTCATAATGTGTTAGTCAACCTTCATTTTGCCTTGGGTAGTGCATTTTGTGGGGTCCAGTTATTAACCCAGTTATCGTGAATGGGAAGTGTGGGCTTTATGTCATGTATAGGGAGTCATTCTCCTTAGGTCGCACTTGTGTACCCTTGGGTGTGGAGTTTTTCCACGTGTTGTCTTAGAGGAGTGGCTTGCAATGAGGGCCGACACACAAAATGGTGTCGGGGAAACTCGTTGTAAGTTAGTTAATTCAGTGATAACTTAATAAACTTATTAGAGGCTTAAATTGCATCAAACACTTAACAAGATTAATTTTGCCTCGCTCATGGACACAAGGGATTGTATAGACTTGGGATGAGACGAGAAGGGCTAGAATGGCAAGGTCATCTATCATGTCTTTACAAGAGGTATTTGATTCTGTATGAGTGAGTATGGGTGTCGAGATTCGGTAGAGGCCACCAGGACAACTCATAGTGGGGGCTGGAGCCTATGAAGATTCCCAAAGGATATCCCATGTCCAGCTATGTGATGACACTCTTTCTATGACAACAGTTGGTATTTGGTTTTATGTGTTTGGTCTTCTTATCATACTCGACCTATTTTATTTCTGGAAGCAATGTGACTTATGTCAGTGATGTTAGAGTTGTACTTGTTTTATCCTTATGGTTGTATGGTTCATGTGATTGCTTGTGTCTGTGTGACTTAGCCTGTGCCTAGAGGTTGATGGTCTTGTCTAGGAATCCTTGTTACTATCTCCTTGCATGGGGGGTGAGCCTTTAGGTATCACATGATTGGGTGGAACGTGCACCTTAATCTGTTGGGTCATCTTCTTGCTCGTGTGGACGAGGTTTCTAGTTGGAGAGCTCGTGGGATCTAGTACTTTCATGTTTTATTCTCTTCAGTTATTATTGTAATTTTATTACCCCTCATTTGTATCGAGGTGGAAGATGTAATTTGTAACTTTGTTTATTGGATTTACCTCATTCGGGGAATGAGTGTTGTAATCATATTGTAATTCATATTACTGGAATCATGTGGAATCTCTTATTCCTTTATGTATTTTTATCATGTATGGAATGTATATGCATTTAATTTGTTAAGTAATTAAATGTTATGATTTTAATTCATGTTTCTTGTTTGGGTTTAAGTATACTCAGTCTCGCAACCTTAGGGGTTGTTGGCAATGGGTAGTGAACTTGCATGTTATTTGTACTTAATCAACAACAAAAAATTATTGTGTTTGTGTTGTTAATTGTAACTTCCCTTAGGGTTGTGTGGCGAGGCGTTACATGCCGATTGTATTTGCTTAAATACACCCCAATAATTGTTAGCTTGCTTTATCATCTTATTGAACCTCTCTTTGATTATCTCGGACACAGTATTGTACTTAATGATTTTCACATCCTTTTCCAGTGTTTTACACTTTTCTTGGGCTTTCAAATGGGAGTTTTTCCAATAGGTTGCATCAGCTAATGCATCTAACACTCTCTTATCCTTTTCGAGCCATGAAGCGTACAATTTTGGAGCAGAAGAAGAAGAGGACTTCTCCATTTGATGTGATAACCTCTTTTTCAATTTGTCATTCTCTTTGACCAATTTTTCAATTTGTGCTCTAGTGAATTTTGCCACATTGACATTTAGCTCTACAGTTTCTAAGGGATTAGTGTCTACAACTCTTTTGACCAAAAGGTGTCCAAATACTTGATTAGGATTGTCAATCACTGTCAGCCTCTTCTCATGAGGGTATAGTGACCAAATTATCAAGGAATACTCATATAGATTGTATCCAAACTCTGAAGATATCTTATCACTAGCTTCCTCTAATAAGTTCATTGTTGTATCCCCTCTTTTTCTGAAATTGTCAAACACAATTGATGAGCTCATGTCCCACCCTAGTAGAAGTAGTACCCCAACCTCTTGAAGTAATTCTCTACCTCTTTCAGGAGTGATGGATTGCATTTCCCTATCAACTTCCTTTTTCAATTCTTCTAAGGCATCAACTTCTTTTTCAAGAATAATATCTTGCTCCTTTTGTCTTATTTTCTTCCCCTTATACTCATAGACAAATGATTTGAACTCAGGAATTTTAACAAAATCATTATCAGAAATGAATTCATGACTAGCCTTGACCCTAATGTCACCAAATAACTCATCTGATGTTTCAAATTTTACAAGTTCCTGAGGGGGCTTATATTTTTTAATCATAGGGGCCTTTATTTTTTCTCGAGGGGGCTCATATTGTGTAATCACAGGCTCCTTTATTTGTTCCACTAGTTGCTCCTCTCCATCACTCCTCATCACTTCCTTCCTCTTCACTGTTATTAGTGGAGAAACATACATCAGGGGGGGTTGTGGGGGTATGTGATCCAAAGGCTCCACATCCTCAACTTACATTCTTGTGTAACTCGTATGAGATGTATTAAAAACATATGAGGGTACATCTTTTACTATTTCATTCATATGAGCAATAAGTTGCTCAATTCTAGCCAAGGGATCTTGTATATCAGCAAATGCTTCTCTATATGATGGGACATTCTTTCTCTTCTGTTTCTTTGCAAGCACAACTTTATTATATGAAGCCATTCTCTCACCAATGGAAGCTTCATCTCAGTTCCTGATCACATCATCAAGTGCAAACCAACGCTCATACCCTAACAAATTATGAGTTAATCTTGCTTGATGAATAAATCCCTTTGCATCAAATTTCTTTCTTTCATACCCAAGAGGAAGGTTGTAATGAGCTAATTTAGCATCAATTTATTTGTATCCTTCAATGGCACATAGTGTGAAATCTCCAAAACAAAGAGTGTTAGGCAAGAGTGATTGTTTATTATGACTCTTGAGATGTTTAGTATTAGACCTTGCTAATTGTCGTACTATTTCCAAATAAGCAACTCTGTTAGGAACCACTTGGGGTAGCAAATGTGGAACCCCTTCAAATCCATAAACCCTTATTACTATGCAATCAGAGAAGGCATACCAGTCTCCCCAATTATGGTTCACCTTTCCTCTCAAGTTGTTTTCCTTTGGTCTCAAAAATCTCTGCACCTTAGGGGATAAATTGTGATCATATGAATAGCCTAGCAACTTCATTAGTGGTTTAACAAAATATTCTTCAAAATATAAATAGTGAGACCTCTCACATCAACTATCCCATAGTGCATTCCACATCTATGCAGGTTTAAATTTTCTATCTTTATCTATGTCTTTGATTCTTAATTCTTTACCCCACACATTTCTAGCATGTCCCTCATATAAAATTAAATGCATTAACAATAGTGTTTGATATCTATGCAATCACTGTTGTTTTTTATTCTTTCAAGCCCTTGATTTACGGCATTGACCAAATAGTTTGCATAGTTGAATGACCTAGCATCTTTGCTTTGTATATCAGCTGCTAGAACCATCGGTGCAATAGACATAAGTGGTGGAAGCTCAATTCCCAAGACTTGACCAACTAAGTAGTAGGTATATTGGAAGTATTCTTCAAACAAATCTATATGAAATGGAGGGTTTTCATTGCTCAAAAATTTTATGAGTTGACCTTGCTCATTCTTAGGTCTGTGAAAAGCTAGCTTCCATCTCTTGTAACTAGTATCCATGCAACGATATTCTATCAAAAATTCTCTAATGGTGAATGGCAATTTCATGGGACCTTCTAACTGAAATACATTAGAGATCAGGTCTTGGGAGATAACAAGCATATCGGCCCCATTTGGTGATTGGATAGTTCTTTTCTTGGCATTATACTGATTGGCCAGAGCTTTCACCAATTCTACATTGATTAACACGTTTGGGCCCACAAGTCTTCCTAATTTCAGTCTCCATGGGTTACAGACTGGTTGAAATCTCAATTTTATAGCCCCGGTGTGGCATCCTAACATCCCCAAAACCCCTATGTTTATCTAACAATTTACTTGCTTGAACACATCTTCTAGTTCTTGGCCCTAACCCCAGACACTGATCTATGAATTCTTGGTTTAAATTCCTCTTTTCAATTTTTTGTTTCTTTACCTTACATTTTTCCACATTTTCTTTCATTGCAAACTTTGAAAAAATGTAACTTTCTAGCTAAGAGTGGAACTTACGCGATTTTTTGCTTCTCCTAGCTTCACTACGTGAGAACTCCGAGTTTTGTCCTTTCTACTTCTACCCTTAGAGTAGCCTTTCTAGTTTTTGCAAATTGTATGATTAATGTGTGGTGCAATTCACCTTTGTGTTGGCTCATTAATATACCACTTGCTTCAGTCTTGTCATCGGGGAGAGCATTTATGTTAAATATCCCAATGATGCTTTTGACACCACATCAACTAGTAGTAATCATTCATCGCTATATCATTGGGACCTTGGTTCGTTTTCCACCAATGGCCACCTTCTCCACTAATAAGTGTTTTTCTTTTGGTCTATCGATAAGACATCAAACAATGTTACCCTGGTGTATCCCAGCTTCACCAATAAGTGTTAGACTTTGATACCCCGTGATTATATCAGGCTATCGGGGGAGCTTCATCATTCATCCTGCCAATGCACCAAAGCTACAGCGATGGAAGGATATTATGCCAATGTAAGGATATGGATTGCCCCTATCGAGCTATCGGTGGGGTGGTGATGGGAGTTCCACCAACAAAGTATTGTTAGCTCGATGGTATCAAAGGACTTCAATGGATTTCATGAATGTGATTATTTGGGTATGTTGGTTACAAAAATGGATTCTTTACATGAACCTTAGTAATTTGTCTAGATCATGAAATTGAGTTTGGTGAGATTTTGTAAGGACTAGGAGATAAATGAATAGATCTTAATACAAATATGTGGGATTAGTTTTTCTTAGTCCTAACTTAGCTCTTTTGACATTTTTTTTCTTACACTTATTGTGTGATACATGATCTTTATTTTTCTTTGCTATTTTGTGCATGCATGTGCCATGTGTAGGCTTAATATCAAGGTTTTCTAAACAAAATTCCCCCCGATAAAGTAAATTTCCCCCAATAGAATAATATGTAATAATATTTAATTGAGGGAGTACAATATTTCTTATAGGGATGTATTGTCTATGCATTGATGGAAAATTGTATTCGCTTGAAAGTTTTTAAAGTCTTTCCACCAACTTCATTTTGTGCATATCTACTGTAGATGTCCTTAAGCTATATGACAAAGGTGTATATACAATTTGAGATCAGTTGATAAGCTGAGACTTGTAATATTGACTTGTAATATTGATTTGATTTACATTTTACTTAAGATATAATTTTGTTGCATTGCTGAATTTCTTAGTTCAATAATTGGGATTCTCAATAATCTTGTATACCCAAAGTGTATGTGATAGAAAGAAATTAGGTAGTCATGTTGATTATTTTGACAATTTAAATGATCTTGAGTTCATAAGTACATAGTGATAAATTTTGACAAATAACATAATTTCTTGTTGCATTTATCACAGAAACAAAGGCCTCTTTTGATTGTAGCAAAGGATGTAGAGAGTGAAGCATTGGCTACTTTGATCTTTGAAATTGATGATTTTTTTACTAAATTGATAATGTTTGAAGCTTCTTCTTTTTTCTTAGATGTTGAGTCTAATTAATAAGTTTAATGTTGTGTTGCAACCTGCAGGTGAGTATGTTGATATGATAAAGGCTAGCATTGTCGATCCTCTAAAAGTTATCAGAACTACATTAGTTGATTCAGAAAGGTAAAACTATATATCTTTATTATAATTAGTGGAACTTGCAACTACAATATCTAATAAAAATCTACTTCCAAATATGTTTTTGATGGATGTTATATCTATTTCTGATACATTCACTATATCTAGCACCTAAGTTTAGGGTGCCATAGTTGGAAAAGGAAAAGAAAATGTTTGAATTTTATCCTCTGTATTATTTGACTTTTCTGAGTTTTTGATGTGCAAATTTCAAAACCTTATTTTTAGGTTGCAGCTCCAAATTGGATAAGTGAAAGGTCATGAATACTAGCGAGGATGATGGAGGAGCCGAAACCAATAGCGATGGGAAAGCTATGGATTTGCAAGGGGATTAAATGGGTCAAGCCTCTATAGGAAGTTGTTGCCCTTCAAAAAGGACTACAATTAAGGGGAAAATATTATAAGTATATGAAAATAGGAGTATTTTTTTTATATAGTGTTTGTAAGTTGTACAGTGTCATTAAGACATTGAATGTAACCAATGAGATTTTGATTTGCCAATGAGGCTTAATGAAGTAAATTTTCAGAGTGGTTTTTTCTCCACTCATAAATATTGTGTTGTGGCTCCTCTTGATTTGTAATTTGTTTGAGTTTGTGTCTAATCAATCATATTTGTTCAAGCATTTTAGTCTTCATTTCATGGTGTTTTTTAACATTTGAATATCTATGATACTTGAAGTTTATATGCATAATTTTTTGAGAATTAATTAAGTTAGATTTTATTTGAAATGACTAAATATATGACTAAGTTAGTGACTAAATTAATGACTAAATTAATGATTAAATATATGACTAAATATATGACTAAATTAATGACTAAATAAATGACTACCATGACTAAATAAATGACCAGTTAACAACAATCAATGACTAAATTAATGACTAAATATATGACTAAACAAATCACTACCATGATTAAATAAATGACTAAATTAATGACTAAATCAATGACCAAATCAATGACTAAATAAATGACTAAAATACTTTAGTCATAAATTTAGTGGTGTTATAAATGACTACAAATAAACCACTAAAATAGACACGTGACTAAAATTAATGACTAAAAAATATGACTAAATAAATGACTAAATCAATGACTAAATCAATGACCAAATCAATGACCAAATCAATAACTAAATTAATGACTAAAATCAATGACTAAATAAATGACAAATCGTTTAGTCATAAATTTAGTGGTGTTATAAATGATTACAAATAAACCACTAGTAGTCACGTGACTAAAGTTAGTCATTTATATGCAATTTTTAGTAGTTTATTTAGTCATATATTGTTGTTTGTGTACTAGTGCCATGACATAATAGCTTAACACTCTAAACCAAGAAAACCTATCTCCAATCATATGAAGATAACCATAACCAATGATGCATCCACATTACTGCCAACAACTCCCACTGAACTGTGATACCAAGCTACACATGGCATCATGACTACCATCCCCTCCATGAAAATCATTCAAGTCTACACACACAACTAAAATTTCAATAACATACAAGTGGAGCCAAGATCTCCAAGCCAAGAAGATACATACAACCGCCAAACTATCATAAACATATTCAACACCGCCAATCCATCACTGTCAAAAGCTACTACTAAAAATTATAATCAAACTATCCATGGAATCATGATAACAATCTCCTCATGAAGATCAACCAAAGGACCTCACACAATTAAAGAACTCAAATACAACATGAGCTCCCCAAAAAGAAGGCAAAAGTAAAGCCATGATCCTCATACTAAGAAGATGCACCGCCACAACCCAAATCAAGAATCGAACCACACCACCCACAATGCACCTGCATGTAAACCATCATGACATTCCAAAGTTCCTAAAGCACAAGAAACATCCATAACATCAATATCACCACCAAATGTACCAACAATTCACAATCCTACTATGTCCCACATAGCTACATAATTTAGTCAACTACATAAATCTCACGTCATAACTAAACTTGGTAATACCATCTCACCTCCTCAATGTGACAACAAAACTAGTAAACTGCATGATTAAATCAAGCCACTATACTGAAAATGCATCAACTCTGAAATATCTATGGGCATAAACAACCCATGTCCAAGTCATAGGTGCAACAAGTAAGTATAGACCACCTACAATATTACACAACTTGTAGATACAACAATGAAGATAAAAATCCAACCATATACCAATAACCATGTCAAATGAGAGTAATCAGATATGTATAACTAAGTATATAATGAATCCAACATCAAATCTCTAAGATCCAACAATCCATAAGCTCATAGTATCACCATAGTCAAAGTAACCCATAAACAGCTTAGATTAGGATAACAACAAATAAATCATGTCTAAATAACTCCAAACCTAATCCACCATGTACTGCTCTGAAAAAACTTTCTATTGACTGTTGAAGTCCAAAATATGACTCTGCACTCATGATATATGACCTCTCGAAGCTCAATAAGAACACCTAGCTTCTAGCAATAAAAACACTATCAAAATAGAAAAAACGTAGAAACCATTGATACCACAGTGTAGAGCACTAAGTCACCTTTCCAACGAATCAAAGAAGAAAAAAAATGGACACCCTAGGCGAAAGTTATGCCCCTTAGAAGAAAAAGCACATTTTCAATATATAGAGGAAAAAAATTGGCCACGCTTGGTGGCTAGACGGTGGCCCCACTTGGGCGGCATTGCTCATCTAGTGGTGGACCCGAAATTGAATTTCATTTGGTTTAAATTTATTTGCATTTGAAAATAACCGGTAGCATTTATAATTTTTTTAAAAAATTAACATTTTTTTTCAATTCAACAGCTTAAATATTTCTCCCCCTCGTGGGGGCCTAGTGTACCTGCTAGACGGGAGCCGCCAGCAGCGATACTGCCACCAGCAGGGACTGACAAGCCCTATGTCTATAGGGTCCTATCCTTGCAGACTGTGGGGTATGGCAGCTACAGACAGAAGGGGGTTTCGACCCCCCAAAACTTTATTTATTATTTTTTTAAAAAATCAATAAAAACTTTTTTAACCTGATTTATTCTAAAAAAAAATAATTAATTAATTTTGTGGGAACTTTTTCACCGATGGGGAATTTTTTTTTTTAATATTATTTTTTGCAAATTCCCTAATTTTGACATTTGTACATCTGAACATGGGTACGAGCTAAAAATAAATTTGCATTTTTTCACAGTAACAAAAATAGGTCAAATTTTACATCAATCTTCATCTCTTAGCCAACCTAAATCCAACCATGAGGTCCATTTTTTCTTAGGAGGTCACTTACAAAATTTCCCCCACAAAACCCTCATTTGAATGTACAACCAAAAAACTCTTTCGACCCAATATTTCTCACACCCCAAATCTACAAACAACCCATCATAACAAAAAACCCTAAACCCTAAACCCTCATATATTTTCATTTCTTTCATTCTCTCATGCAATGCATAAATTCAAACTCAAACAATATTTTTTCAACCTAGGGTTATACAACCATAACCATATCTCTGATACCACTTATAAGGAAACTTGCAACCATCTAATGATAATTTCCACATAAACCAAAAGAGAAATTTATGCAAATAAGTACTCAAAATCCATATGCAAGAGAATAGACAACATACCCATTGATGACACAAGATATACCCTAGGAAAACCCTCAAGAGGGAAAAACCCAGCCTCCAAAAGCATCCATACTCCATCATATTAATCAACAATAAAGCCATACAAGAGTTACAATGAATACCTCTAAAACATCAAGCCTCCCAATGCCCTCTCATGTGTCCAATCATGAATCCACATATCTCATGTCATGCTTCACATATGTACTCCTCAGAAAGACTCAATAATGATAGTCACTCACTCATCCAACCTTAACCACTAAACATGTGTTTTCTTTTATAAATACAAGCTCACACAAATACAACTAGTGGTAAGATAAAACCATGTACCACAAAACCATGTCAATACAAACCTACTAACCCCTTATTTAACATTGGGTACTAAGACTTCACTTTATTTAATATTTCCCCAATATTAAATTATTATCACAAGTCTCCCACACATTAAATAATAATACAATGTTACAATACAACATCAAGTGGTCCCCAAATAATTACCTAGTGTGAATAACCACACCACCTAGGTGCATCACAATTAAATAATTATTTAATTACAACATTATAATAAATCATTTTATGCAATGGTGTACAACACCATATCCCAACAATTACTCATATTTTTTTATTGGTTTTTTAAAGAGGTATGGCTAGTGATTTGTGTTGAGTTAAGTGGTCGGGGCATCAAAGATCATCAAAAAAATGAAATCATTACTAGTAAAATTGAAGGTTTGGACAACTATTCTAACATATTCTAACTTATTCTTTCCACTAAAATCCTTTGAATGATTTGGAAATACAGGAATGAGGAAAAATTTCAAGGTAGGGTGAGGGTACTTACTAAGTCTAATAGAAGACTCATCTTTCACACTATCTTTGTGCAGATGACTTTGGCATTGGAGGTATCCAAGGACAAATTTTAAAAAATGGCCAAAGGTGAAAAGGTAGAGATAAAGGAGGAAGAAGTTAAATATGCAAGGAGCTAGCAATGCTCTCTAGAAGACCTTATAGATGGCAACATTTTTTTCAAGAATGAGTTCAAGGCTTTTCAAGAACTTCTTAACAAAATAATTCAAACAAGATTATATATGTAATAGAATCTAAGTTATTGCCTATTTTTGAGATGTATAAAACTTATGATGTTATAGTCATGGAAAAAGTATCCTCGCATAATTTGGGAATAAATAATGATAAATTGGATTTGATATCGCCTTGATCTAGTGTTGTGATGTGTTTTATACATCCACATTGGGTCTTGGGCCCTTTTTAAGCTAAATTAACCTAACTCTTTCTTAATTTAGTATTGTAAAGTGTATTTATTTACACCTTCACATTAAATTTAAAAGGCTTGTAAACTAAGGTGGACCTAATACAGTGAACATGTAATGTGTTTTACACATTTACATGGGATTGAGGGCCTTTCAAAGCTAAATAGACCCAATTTGGCCTTAATTTCATGTTGTAAAGTATATTTATTTACACTTTCATATTTGATTTTTGGCCCTATTGCATTTATAACCTTAATATCATCATTAATAGGCCCCTATGACCTCATATTATGCATCCCAAGGCATATCTCAATCAAGAACCCGACAAAATCAACATATAAACTTATTTACACATTCCCTGACACTTTAGCAAGCAAAATAGCCCCTATGGGACCCATTCACCACTTTGGGCGAATGGGTCCCATTTGGCCTATTTTCAAGGTTTGAGCAGGAAAAACTAGGTTTTAAGTTCAAATTTCTTCTATGTCGGCCTTTGGGATCAAATAAACGATCATTTGAGTGGATTCCCTATATAAGAAAGCTTTCAAATCCTTATTTCACCTAAGCAACATAAGTCTACATGATATCAATTCAAGCAAGAAAGAGTTAAGCATTCCAAGACTTTGCAAGATCATCAAGATAGCATTCAAGATCATTTTAAGGCATTCAAGGGCAGAATTCTCCATCAATTGTTGCAACAATTCAAGATCCATTATCATGTCAAGAATATCAAGCATCAAGCATGTTATTGAGCTAGTGTTGTGATGTAGCATTGAAGATCCAAGATCAAGCATTGTTCTACACCTATTGTCAAGATCAAGATCTACATCCTTCATGGCCATTTCATGTTGAGTTACAGATTTATAAGACATCATTTACAAGACATCATTCAAGGTATCATTGTTCATGTTTTATATCCTATGTTTCATGTTTCATGTCTTTGTTTCATTGTTTCATCATTTGGTTTAATTACCTAAAAGGGGTTTGACCAAGGAAAACCCCTATTCTCTAGCAATCAACATTCTCTCTCTCTCTCTCTCTCTCTCTCTCTCTCTCTCTCTCTCTCTCTCTTTGTGTGATTACAAATCTAGGTGCTTTGAAGACTTGAAGATCATTGAGGATTAGGTTGCAAGCTTGTTGGAGTTTTCTCCCCATTTGCAAGGTAACCCTAACCCTAAACCCTAAAATCAGAGTTTTGGATCTAAAAACCTAGAGAAGCAAATTGAGCAGACTGAGAGGTGTGTATCAGAACATTGAAGTTCTAGAAAATCCAAATTGGGCTCATTCACCACAAGTGGTGAATGAGTCCCACTGTAGGTGTTTTTCAGAAATGTTTGTGGATTCAAATACCCTTTTGCCTAAAACCTACTCTTGTGCAAAAATGCAAAACTGGGACTAATTTTCCCATAATGGTGAATGAGTCCCACTAGGTCAAAAAGTCATAATTTCCATCAATTCAGGACTCCTTCCTATCATCTCTAGATTTTCAGGTGCACACATTTCATCTTACAGCTTGTTACTTTGTTTTACTTGCATTTCTAGGTCATTTAATTCAAGTTTGCATCATATTAGGGTTTTACACTTTATCTTGCATTTCATTGTCTTTTCCAAGGTTAAACTTGGTGGTGAACCCCTCATTAATCTACTTTCAGCCCCTAGGACAGCCCTATTGCAAGATCTCTTTCTCCTTTGCATTGAGATCACTAGGGTTATCCTTGAATGGAATAACTTGAAAGTGGGTGTGCTCTATGTTCTAAACCATATGATAGCACTCTTCCCCCATTTTTAGTGGTTCTAAGTTTGTAGATGTAGCTATATATTTTTTCTAGGATTGATATATGTAATAGAAAAATTGGATATCTTAGAATAGTTAACATCCATAATTTTGTGATTAAAAATGTAATAGCTTCTTTTTGAAATATATATACTATCTTCAATCAAAAAAAAGTTACAAAGGTACAAATGTTAGAAAGATATTTTGATGCTATGTCTATTAAAGATTATGAATCTATATATTAATTTTTTACCCAAGTTATTAAATTAGTTAATCAAATTAGATCTCATGGTGAAATTCTCGAAGATAAGAGAATCGTAGAAAATATTCTCAAGAGCCTACCCACAAAAATTGAATCTATTGTTGTGGCTATATAAGAAACTAAAAGAGAATTTCATAGTTTTTTGTAGATGAACTCCATGCCTCTCTAATTTCTCATGAATATGAGATTAGTCATTCTTATAGCTCTTCTTTCGAGCATTCTTTTGAGTTACAAATTTCAGTTAGTCATTGAAGAGGCAAAGGGAGATAAAACTTTAGAGGTAGAGGAAGAAATTTATATAGAAGTGGAAGAACTAGCCCATCAAATTCAAGTGGAAGAGACACCAACAAAAATCCAAGCCAAAATCAATCTCAAATCCAAACGTATGGCATATCTCAATTTCAATGCCATTACTATAAAAATTATGGTCATTATGCAAATGAATGTGCAAAAATGCAATTTGACTTCAACAAACAAAGTGCATTTTTCTAAATAAAATCAAAATCAAGTGGAAGAGACACCAACCAAAATCCAAGCCAAAATCAATCTCAAATCCAAGCATATGACATATCTCAATTTCAGTGCCATTACTATAAAAGTTATGGTCATTATGCAAATGAATGTACAAAAATACTGTTTAACTTCAACAAACAAAATGCATTTTTTCTAAATAAAATTAAAATCAAGGTATTGTGTTTTTATCATGCAATGTTGCTTAGGAGAGTCCAAAATATGTTTAGTTTCTAGATTTAGACTATAATAATCATGTAATAGCGAATTTAGAAAAAAATTCTAGTTTGAATAAATCTATAAAATCATATGTTACTTTGGGAAATAATAATAAAGTGTAATCATGGGATCATTGTCAATATTCCAACTAAAAGAGGGAATTAAAAAATCATTTCAAATATTTACTTTGTTATTGGTTTAAAGCATAACTTAATGAGCATTGGGTAGCTTGTTCAGAAGGGGTGTAGAGTGTCTTTCAAAAACAAAAAAATGTGTAATTTTGGATCAATTTGAAAGAAATCAACTAATAGAAAAAGTTCAAATGATTAATAATAGAATGTCTCCTTTAAATTTGATACCAAATTTGAGAGTTGAATTTCTCAAACAATCTCACAATCAGCCCAAAAAAATATCACTTAAAAGCTTTGGATGAAACAATACCACAAGTAACTTTTCAATCAAAAATAAAAGATGGGAATTGGCTTTGGCATTTATGATGTGGACACTTAAATTTTGGAGGCCTAAATTTTCTACACAAAAAAATATGGTAAAAGGTTTGTCATTGATAGAAAAACAAGACAGAGTATGTAAAGAAGGTATTTTGGGAAAGCAACATAGAGAGTCATTTCCAACTAGAAAATCAATTAGAGCTTGAATACATCATTGAAGATTGTTCACTCTAATTTGTGTGGAGCAATGCAAACACCTTCAATTGGTGGATGTGTTTAGTTTTTCAAATTCATTAATGGCTACACCAAAAAGACATGGGTATATTTCTTAAAGCATAAGTATGATGTTTTTGATATTTTTCTCAATTCAAAGTTTTATTTGAGAAGTAAAGTGGGTATTATATCAAAGTTCTAAGAACAAAAAAAGGTGTTGAATACATAGATCAAATGCATTTCTAAAATTTTGCAAGGATCATGGAATACACAAGCAGTTTACTATTGGGTATACTTCATAATAAAATGATATGGCAAAAAGAAAGAAAAAAAAATATGGACATGACCAAGAGTATGTCGAAAGATAAACATTTTCCAAATGAGTATTGGGCAAAGGTTGTAGCATGTGCCAAGCTACATAATGATTAAATGTCCAACAAAAGGTGTCAAAAATATAATTACAGAGGAAGCATCAAGTGGAAGAAAGTCTAGTGTTGCTCATATAAAAGTGTTTGGATGTGTGCATATACACATATCCAAATGAATTGAGAAATAAATTGGATAGCAAGGTCCAGAAAAATGCATATTTCTAAGATATATTAAGAAGCATGAGATGGAAGTTTAGATAAAATAGTGAATATTTCAACAAGTTTTCCACAAGAGGATAGAGAATTATTAATTTCAATAGGCACTTCTATGGTAACTCCTTCCAAACACACTCAATCTCAACAAAGTGGTCCACAATTGACACCTTTATCAAGGACATCTTCACACATTTTGACTAGTACTCCCTCAAATGAGCAACAAATACCATCTACAATAGGAATTATTGGTGTAGGACCCACAAGTCCACATTCTTCATGATCTACTTCAAATAGAAGTTGAAGGGATATCTATTATCAAAATGAAGGTGAGAACAATATGGGTCTAATTTTTCTTTTTTAATTATTTTCATAAGTAGATGATCCAATCTACTTTGAGTAAGAAATTAAAGATGAATAATGGGAACAAGCCATGGATGAATAAATTTATGTTTTAGAGAAAAATTGCACATGGTATTTAGTAGATATTAAGAGTTGACTGCAATAAAACATCCTAAGAGTTGATTGCAATAAAACATTTGCTCAAGTAGCTTGTTTGGACATAGTGGGAACGATATTGATAATTGCAACTCACAACAAATGGCTAGTATGTCAAATGGATGTCAAATCTACATTTATGAATAGATTTTAGAAGAACTTAAGTATATGTGGAGCAGTCACTAGGATATGAGATTTTAGAGACTCAAAAATACAAGTTGTATGGACTCAAGCAAGCTCCTAGAGCATAGTAAAACATAATTGACTCTTACTTCTTACATAATGGCTTCAATAGATACAACAATGAGCCTACATTATACACAAAGATGAATTAACAAGGTCAAATTATAATTGTAAGTTTGTATGTTGATGACTTGATATTCATAAGTATTGTATTGATTGACCTGTTCAAAGGAGCCATGAAGAATGAATTTGAAATGACTAATTTGGGTCTTATCAAGTATTTTCTTAGCATTGAGGTCAATCAAAATGAAAAGCAAGATTAAGTATGTAAAGAGTGTATTTTGGGAAAGCAACATAAAGGGTCATTCATGACTAGCAAGTCAATTAAAGCACATACATCATT
This sequence comes from Sequoia sempervirens, assembly GCA_007258455.2. Taxonomy (NCBI): domain Eukaryota; kingdom Viridiplantae; phylum Streptophyta; class Pinopsida; order Cupressales; family Cupressaceae; genus Sequoia; species Sequoia sempervirens. The sequence goes on along the minus strand of VDFB02139177.1, from coordinate 5,869 downwards.
GGAAACTATTCACTCTAATTTGTGTGGACCAATGCAAGCACCTTCAATTGGTGGATGATGGGTAAACCTACAAAAGTGGTTTACAATTTGAATGAGGGAGGAAAACTTGTAAAAAATGACCCCATGCCAAAAATTTTGATTTTGGGGGTTCAAACAAACTAGTTAGTTCGAACAAACCAAAAAAGTGTTCGCTCGAACCATGGTTCAAACGAACCCATTTAATGCATGCACAAACAAATGACAAATGAAAACCCCTTTTGGGAAGGGGGTTTGCTCCAACCCCCCTTTGCCCTCATTCTCCCCCTCAAGGAATTTGAAAGTCCAGATTTTTACACTTTGAAGCTTGGGTTGAGGATGAAAATGGAGGAGACTTCACAAACCCAACTAGAACCAAGTAGTCTGTGGAACGAGCTATCCAACGACTATAATTTTAATATTTTTTGGTTTTATTATGCATTTTTTTTTTAGTTATATTAAACTTAGGTTTTTCACCGAAAATCAAGATCTTTGTTTTGCACATGTGGAAAAATAGTAGATTATCAAAAAATTAAAAATATGGAGTGCACCAAATATTAGAAGTCTTTGATCCAACAAAAATGAATTTCAATACATCTGAAAAAATTCATAGCGTTATAAATTCGTTATATGCGAGATGTAGTGGTTTGACTTTGAAACTTGATTAAAGAAAAAATATTCAATAAAAACTATCTAACCAAGTGGAAGCACTAGATAGTGGAGTTAAAATCTAAATTTGAAAGAATTAGAATTTTATCCTTCATGGAAAAAGTTATATGTGTTATCTGATTGGCGTCACTTTAAAATGTTGTTTTAGGAAAAACTAGTTTTTGAGGAGAGGGGAAAAAGTGTAATCTAATTCCAAAAAAATTGAAAAAATAATATTTAGAATATACAAAAAAAATGTCAGAAATCGCTAGTTTTCATCATGTTCAAATTCCTCATGGCTTAGCCGCTATAGGTGCCTGAAAGTGAAGATTTAGTTAGAAAAAATGAATTTTAGTGTCAATTTGGCCAAATTTGTAAACCACTATTTGTTAAGGATCACCACAATGTTTAGTTTTTGACAATCACTAGTGACTACACCTAGAAAGACATGGGTATGTATGTTTTAAGCATAGTTTGATGTATTTGATATTTTTGTTAGTCAAAGTTTTAGTTGAGAAACAAAGTGGATGTGCCTCAAGTTTAAGAGCAGGAAAAAGGTATTGAATACATCTCAAATGCATTTCTCAACTTTTGCAAGGATCATGGAATACATAAGTAGTTTACTACCAAGTACACTCCACACAACAATGGTGTGGCAAAAAGAAAGAATAGAACAATTATGGACATGGCTAGGAGTATGTTGAAGGCTAAGAATTTTTCAAATGAGTATTGGGTAGAGGTTGTGGCAAGTGTAGTCTACATAATGAATAGATGCCCAACAAAAAGTGTTAAGAATATAATTCCAAAGGAAGCATAGAGTGGAAGAAAGTCTAGTGTTGCTCATATGAGAGTAGTTAGTTGTGTGGCATATGCACATGTCCCTGATGAATTGAGAAAAAAATTAGATAGCAAGGGAGAAAAATGCATATTTGTGGGATATAGTGAAGACACAAATCACTACAAGACACTAATCCTATAACTAGAAAGGTGATGTCAGTAGATATGTGAGTTCACAAAGAAGAAGCATGGGATATAATTTTAGATAAAATAGTGAATATTTTTAACAATTTCTCCACAAGAGAATAAAATTAATTTCAATAGATACTTCTGTGGTAACCCCTTCAAACCTCCAATCTCAACAAAATTGGTCCCTGGTGTACCTTTATCAGAAGGACATCTTCTCACATTTAGACTAATTACTCCCTCCAAATGAATGGCAAACACCATCTATAATGGGAATTTTTTGGTGTGGGACCTCAAGTCCACATTCTTCATGATCTACTTCCAAGTGATATGTCAAATCCAACATTGGAAAGCCTAAGGTGATAAATAATAAGAAGCTTATGGGATATCTATGATCAAAATGAAGGTGAGAAAAATGCTAGTCTACTTTCTCTTTTTGCATTATTTTCACAAGTAGATGATCCAATTCACTTTGAAGATGCAATTAAAGATGAAAAATGGAAATATGCTATGGATGAAGAAATTGATGCTATAGAAAAGAATCATACATGGGACTTAGTGAATCTTCCAGAAGGAAAATATGTGACAGGATTCAAGTGGGTTTACAAGACCAAGATGAAAACAAAAGGAAATGTGCAAAAGCATAAAGCAAGACTTGTAGAAAATGGTTATTCACAACAACTTTGGGTGATCCCACCCGATTATTGGCTTACAATTTTTGGGAGATCGATGTTCTTCTAAAATCACATATTTTAGAAAATATCTTTGATTTAGAAACCTTGAAAAGTTCATTTAAAGGATTCCAACGAATTGAAGGGTTTGATCCAAACCACCTTAGATCAAACCCCCTTGGATAAAACCCCGCTAGTTTTAAACCATGCCTATAATGGAGTCTCTTTTAGACCTATCAAAATGCTAATAAAAAACCACTTTTGTTTTACCTTTTGGGGGATCAAATGAATTCATTTAAAATTTATTTTTTGTAATTATGTAGTCCTTACTATAAGCTTCCCAAAAGTATAATTTTAAATAATTTAATTTGAATATTATATATTTATTTTTTATTTCTTGTGAATGTAGGTTTTCAGAAATCAAGCTATTTGTTCTACATGTGGAAAAATGGCTGATTATCAAAAAATTAGTATCAATGCACTAGATATTGAAGTCCTTGATCCAACCAAAAATTCGTTTCCAATACATAAAAAAAGTTATGTTGTATACAAATGCCTATGTCAATTCAATTGGTTTGACTTTGAAGGCTTGATTAAGGAGAAAAATATTCAATAAAACACTATGAAACCAAATGAAAAGCGTACCAAATATACAGTAAGTGAAATCTAAGAATTAGAAAAAATAGAATTTTATCCTTCATACGGAAAAAAAAAGTTATCTTTGTATCACAGTTAACATCCTCCTTAAAAATGGTGTTTGTTGTTGAAAAACTAGTTTTTGAAGGAGATGGCAAAAGAAGTCAATTTAATTCAAAATTTTGAAAAAATATATTTAGAATCTACAAAAATGTCACAAATCACTTGTTTGCATCATCTTCAAATTCCTCATGGTTTAGCTGTTATAGGTGCCCGAAAGTGAAGATTTAGTTAGAAAAAATCAGTTCAATGTCCAGTTTGGCCAAAAATTGTAAACCAATATTGTGGCATCACCCACCTAAGAGTTGACTACAATGAAACATTTGCTAAAGTAGCTTGTTTGGAAACAATGGGAACAATATTGGCAATTGCAACTCAAAACAAGTGGCTAGTATGTCAAATGGATATCAAATCTACATTTTTGAATGGCTATTTAGAAGAAGTTTAAGTATATGTGGAGTAGTCACTAGGATATGAGATTTTGGAGACTCAAAAAGGAACTCTATGGACTCAAGAAAGCTCCTAGAGCACAATACAACATAATTGATTGATACTTCTTACATAATGGCTTTGATAGATGCAACAATGAGCCTACATTGTAGACAAAGATGAATGAACAAGGTCAAATTCTAATTGTAAGTTTGTATGTTGATGACTTGATATTCATAGGTATTTTATCAATTGAATTGTTCAAAGGAGCCATGAAAAAGGAATTTGAAATGACTAATTTCAGTCTTATGAAGTATTTTCTTAACATTGAGGTCAATCAAAATGAAAATGGCATATTCATCTTACAAGTCAAATATGCCATTGTTATTTTGAAAAGGTTCAATATGATAAATTATAAGTCAACACCAAGACCAATTGTGATAGATTTAAAATTAAGCAAAGATGAGAAGGGATCAAATGTTGATCTAGAACATTGTATAAAAAACTCATTCGTAGTTTAATGCACTTGACTATCACAAGGTCAGATTTAATGTATAGTGTGAGTTTTATTTCAAGGTTCACAAAGTCTCCAAAAGACTCATTAGAAAGTAGGAAAAGGAATTTTAAGATATGTGAGTGGAATAGTCATGGTTGGTTGAGTTCAAACTCATAGGATACCCAAATAGTGATTGTGTAGGAATATTGATGATAAGAAGAGTACATCTAGTTATGTATTTCATTTTGGAACAAGTGCAGCATCATAGGCATCCAAGAAACAACCCATTGTCACTCTTTCATCAACAAAAGAAAAGTATGTAGTAGCAACAAGAGCATCATGTCAAGAAATTTGGATGAGAAGAGTGTTAATAGATTTGAAACATATAGACAGGAAGAAGCAACAAAGATTTTTTGTGACAATAATTCAGTGATTGCAATATCTAAGAATCTTGTATTTTGCAAGAGTGAGCATATAGACATCAAATACCATTTCATCAAAGAGTTAATCAACAATGGAAAATTTATTTGGAATATTGAAGGTCTATAATCCAATATATAGAAAATAAGAAAAGAAAGTTTTGAACATTTATGAGTCTATTTTGGCATCCTAAATGGTGGTAGTTGTGATCAAGGGGGGTATTGGAATGTCTAATCTCAACCACCATAGTTATTCCATTCTTTGTTCATTCTCCAACTTATTAGACAAGGCACCACTAATTTATTTGGTGGATGAAGACTTTTGTTACAAATCGCTTATCCTTATTTGTCTATGTTTTCCTTTCTCAAATTTAGTTGCTATCATATTTATTATTTTTCAACAACCCATGTGCAACCCATGCTCAACTATGCTCTAGTTTGAAGGCTATAATTTATAAAAAGATCTATGATTTTTATATATTGTGTTGTTACTTTGTGTGCTTAAGATATAATGGAAAAGAGGATACTTTATTTTTTAAGAGCATAAGCTTTGTTTTCTATGTAAGAAAAGTTTTGTTTAAAGTGATAAATATGTATTATGCTTCTTTTGTGTAGGAATGTTGATGCAAATCAATGACCAAATATGCAATGGACAACCAATCCAAATAGCCACAAGCACAATGACTCAACCACTACTAAAATCAATGTGACAAGGACCTACATCCACCCCAACACATACTACAAAAGCAATAACAAATAACACTTTCAACATTAATCAATTTTAATTTTAACAAATTCAAGTCTAGCAATGAGAACTTATGAATAATTCTCCACACATACTAGCAAAAACATATGTCTATTAAGTGGATTCACAAATTGCCACAATGCCAAAGATAACCAAATACCATCAACATTAATCAATTTTAATTTTAACATATTCAAGTCTAGCAACAAGAACTTGTGAATAATTCTCCACACATACTAGCAAAAACATATGTCTATTAAGTGGATTCACAAATTGCCATGATGCCAAAGATAACCAAATACTAATATTTTAGATTTAAAAAATACACATGAACCACCTCCTACAATAAGAAGATCACATTAATTCCATGAACCAAACACATGACTCATACACATCGCCCAATGCTAAAATTATGACTCTTACGGATTAACATCCGCTAGAACCAAAAAAAAACAACTCATACCAATTATCTTTCCATTCCAATACATACCAGTGAGACTATCCATTTCCCACTTCAATCATTTCCAAACACCATATAGCATCTGTTGATTTTTGTAGCTCGAAAGGTGGGATGTGGAGTTGTTTTAAAGCAACTCGAGTTGGATATGCTTTAAATCACTTTAAAGCAACTCGAGTTAGATATGTTTTAAAACAAATCGAGTTGGATTTTTAGCAATAGCAAGATTTTTATTCTTTAATAGAATGTTTCCGAGTTTGTGAGGATAAGATAAATCCAAGAGTGATTTTATGTGTAATTAAAGCCAAAGAAAGCAAGGAAAGATTATTT
>VDFB02139176.1:0-28372 GCA_007258455.2 Sequoia sempervirens | reverse complement strand
TCTCAACCATTGAATTCTCTAGAGAATTTAAGTTTCTCTATAAATACCCCATCCTCTAAGACATTTCTAACACTTAGTCATTTTGCAACCAAATGTTGTTATTTTGTGCACTCATCTAGCCATCAATTTCATCTATTTGCATTTGCATTCAAACACATAGTCAAGTCTTTCATTTAGTTGTATCAAGAGCCATCAAGGAGCATACAAATCAAATCCAAATCAAGGGCCAACCAAGGAGTTTCAGCTGCGAAAAGGGAGGTATATCTATTTGTCTTCATTTAACACTTTCCTCTTTGCATTTACAAATTTCTTAGGCTAATCTTGAGGTGTTTCTTTATGTTTTTCCATTGCATTTTAATTGCTTAGAAAGGGTTAGACATTTCGGTATCACATTTCTGGCACGCCCGGTGGGACCCGCAAGCGGGTCCCTCAATTTCACGTTTGTTATTGTTGAGTTGTTTGCAGGAATACATCTCAAAAGGGCGACTACGCCCTCTTAGTGACCGCAGAAGGGCTACTGCGCCCCTGATTTTCTACAGAAGGGCGACTGCGCCCTCTAATTTTCTGCAGAAGAGCGACTGTGCCCTCATTTTCTACAGAAGGGCGACTGCGCCCTCCTGTTCACTGCAGAAGTGCAATTGCGCCCTCCTGTTCACTGCAGAAGTGCAATTGCGCCCTCCTGTTCACTGCAAAAGTGCAATTGTTCCCTCCTGTTCACTACATAAGTGCAACTGGGCCCTCATGTTCACTGCAGAAGTGCAATTGCTCCCTCCTGTTCACTGCAGAAGTGCAATTGCACCCTCTTGTCACCGCAAAGCAACACATTTTGGAAGGTAAAACTATCATTTTGGCTTCGGTTTTTTGCTATTTTCAAGAACTAACCCCCCAACACTGTTTCTTGCAAGAATATTGGTGTTTTTGCTAACTTTTTGCAGGATATTTTTGTGAAGTTGATGAAGAAAGCGGGATAAAACATCTAACATTTGTTTGCAGGGCTATCTATTCGCTCATACTTTTTAAACTATCCTTGCTGTTTGCGTTAATATAAGAACATAGTTTAATTAGGGGGAGTAATATTCATTGTTTGTTGTGTTTATCTTTTTGTGTTACCCAAAGAGGGCATTGGTTTGTTTTCACTTTCCCCTTCCAGTTTGTGTGAGCTTGGGGAGTAGTTGGAAACGATTAGTGCTTTCTTTCTAGTGGGACTTGCTTGGGGATTTCATCGCCCCAAGGGACGATTCCAACCACGCGTACTGCTGGAGTATATAAAGGCGGGAGAGCGAAAGTTGTACCCCAATCTAGTCACGTCGTAATTGGCAGAGCGTCGAAGCTAGGGTGATACCTAGATAGACGTGAAGAGTTGGTCTGAGCCCTTCAATATCTCGCTAGAGTTCCCGACTCACGCTTGTGACGGGGTGGTGTTCACGGTTGTGCCTCACGTACCAAGAGTATATCGAGGACTCCCTAAACACCTTGTGCATCCTAGATTAAGACCACGTTGGCCATACCCTTAACACTAATCATAGGGTTGTATTTGTTTGAAAGTGTCTTCTTGTGAAAAACCAGTAAACTTTTTGATGAATTGGCCTTGTTATTGTCATTTTAAAGTCCTTGCCATAGTCATTTTCATCAAACCAAGTCCCTGATTTTTCGCAAAAGGGCGATTACGCCCCTGATTTTCCGCAGAAGGGCGATTACGCCCCTGATTTTCCGCAGAAGGGCGACTGCGCCCCCTAATTTACTGCAGAAAGGCGAATTTGCTCTCTAAACACCCGAAATCACCCCGTTTGGATCCATTTAGACTCTAAACCGTAATTTAATCGTCCCCGACCGCTATCTCATCATCCCAAGCCTCTGTTTTGTCCTAAAACTCCAAAAACCTCCATCTTATCATTCCAAACCTCTGCTTAACCGTCCTAAATCCCCATTCATTCTCCATAAACGTCCCCAATCCATTTGCTCATTTTGAATTTTCCCATAATCCATTCGAAAGCCTATATCATCACCTAGTGAACATCAAAGTTTTACCATTTACGTCACCAAACCCATATCTCATAAACACCACCCACAATCAAACTGCCTTAACCTTGTGTTACAAAGTGGTTACCCAAATTGACCCTAGCGCTTAAATTTGATTATTAGTCGTTAACTTCGACCCCAAATCAATTTACGTCCATCTTGAGGTAAATTCGGTGTCGTAAGTTATCATCCTCAACCCAAATCAATCCATTTCTATCTTGAGGTGGATTCGGTGTCGTGATCATCCACTTAATCAATCAACACGCTAGGTTACTAAAGGTAACTTTCTTTGATTAAACTCAGGGGCTCTCAAATCTTTCACCCAATCATACCCATCTAATCATCCAAATCTATCAAACCCAATCATTTAGTCAAATCATCCAATTACCCAATCAATCAAATCACATTTGTTCTATCACCACAATCCTATCCAATTCAATCTATCCAATCAAAATCCTATCCAATCAAAATCCAATCCAATCCGATCTATCCAATCAAAATCTGATCCAATCAAAGTCCAATCCAATTCAATCTACCCACATAAGATCTGATCTAAATCCAAACCCTCTCATGTCATCAAAATCGGATCTCATCCAATCACAATCAAATCATTCGCCAAAGGCATCTTTATAATCCACCCATAGCACACTTGCATGCCCGTTCAAACTAGGTCACAAGTTAAGAAAGAAATGGCACAACAACAAGGTCAAAATTCCCAAACAAACATGACTCAAGACCTTAACAACAATACAAACCCCACCAATGGTGCCAATATTGTTCAAGATCCTAATAACATCCCCCAAGATCCTCATAATGGTACTTCATCGCACTCCAACACCGAAAATCAGAACAACTCCCCACATGGTGAAGAGAGTATGGCTAATCAACCCAAACTCACGCTTGAGGAACATTTTAGTAATCCTGCCAATGTACAAATGACTGATCGTCTATTTGAAAAGCATGGGGAGGAAATTTTGGCCCACCTAATCGAGAAGGGTGTCAAAACTCCCTCAGGTGTTGACTTATCCAAATATAGGGGTTCCACATCTAACGCACCCCAACATTCACAAAATGCACTGGAGAGTTCATACATCCCCAATTTTCCTCCAGTTGAGGGGTGGCATCAACCTGAATTTGGCAATGATGTTCTTTATCATGTTAACCACCCCCCACACGCTCCAATCTCAGTTATGAGGAATCCTCAAGTGCCTGATCCTGATAGTCCTCTCGTCTATGGTATGCCACTAAATGTTCCACAACTTGCGCCATTAACGCTAACAGCACCACCTCTTTCGAATCACCCTACTATCAACATTGGGGGGGGGGGAGGGGAGGGGGGCCTTTACCGCATTGCTTCCCCCTCCTAGGGCTGTAAATCCACCATCACTTTCATATACATCTCAACAACTTCATCAATCCAACCTTCCACCTCAATTACCTCCGCAAGCCACGTCCCAACTGAATGTTCTAGTTGGTACCCAACAACCTCCTTTACAGAACACCTCGACGTTATCTCAGCCACCTCATCAGCAACAACCCCTCCATAATGCTTTGGTTTCTTCTCAACAACCACCATACCAATCGCAAGGAAATTCATCCCGACCTGTCACTCAGACCATATCCCCATTCCTCGCATCCATCTTACGTCCGCAAACTCAACCACAACACAACACCCCATCTCAGCGCACACAACAGTTGACATCACAACCACCCCCTCAGCACTATTACTATCATAATCAACAGCAATTTCATCAACAACTACCTTATGTGGCCTCCCAACAATCACAACAGTACTTTCAACACCCACAAATCAATCCGCAACATCCCATCCAAGCTCCTCAGCAGCCTACCTCATGCTTCTATCAAACAAATCCTTACTATACCTCGCAACAACAGCCCCCGTACCAACAAAATCCCTTGGCTTATCAACAAGGCATGTCATCATCCAACTATCAAAATTCATACTTCAACAATTTGGCGCTCTCTCAGCAAGATCCTTTATCATCCTATCATCAATATCCCCCCAACCTGCCACCAGTCTACTCGGATCTATTGGAAATCAAAGCCGCTATGAAAGACCTTCAAGCCGGGGTTGGCAAACAATCGTTCAAATTTGAAGACATATGCCCATATCCATTTGATCCCTCCATCTCATTAATCCCATTTCCTAAACATTTTGAAATACCACAGTTTGACAAATACAAGGGAAACAAAGACCCTAAGGCTCACTTGCAGGAATTTTACTCCCAGTGTTAAGAGGTCATGCACAATGACAACTATCTCTTGCGCCTATTCCCACAAAGCCTGACAAGCCACGCCCTGGATTGGTTCATGACCCTCGAAAAAGGGTCCATAAAAAACTTTTGCAGACCTGTCAGAAAAATTTGTATCCTACTTCTCTTTCAATTTGGAGGACACGGACACCTTAGATCTCCTCAAAGAGAAACAACGTGAGGGGGAAACCTTTACTAGCTACCTCCAAAGGTGGCGTGCATTAGCAAGCCGAATGAAGACCCCTCTGAAAGAAAAAGACATGGTCACTCTTTTCGTGGAAAACTCTCATCCCGACATGGCCCATAATTTTAGGTTACATTGTATCACCACTTTCACGGAGATAGTGGAAAAGGGACCCATCCTTGAACGTGCCCTTGTTGCCAAGGGACACGTCAAAATACATAGTCATGATAAAGAGAGGTCATTTGGCAATAAACCACGATTCTGGAACAAGAACAGGAATGTAGTGAATGACAGCGTGACGGACACTAAACACGTCCAAGTGGCTAATACATCCCAAAAACAACAACCGTCTGTACCTAACGCCATCTCTGTACTGCAGGGGACACCTCGCCCTCCTCAACAGTCGAACCAAAACAATCAGGGGAACACCAAACGTCAGTATGCTCAATTAGGAGAACCTTTGAGTGTTGTCTTTAATAAATTGTTACAAATCAACTATCCCATCATGTACCCTGTCACCAAGCCATTTGACGAGTCCAAACCCAAGCCCGCATGGTTTAAGGAAAATGAGTATTGTGAGTTCCATAAAATCAAAGGACACTCTCTGAACAAGTGTCATGGTCTGAAAAACTACGTCCAAGATCTCAATGATCGAGGTGATATCAAGGTTGACCCCAGTCAAGCTTCGTCGTCCAATGCTCAATTGCAAATATATCAAAACACCTTTCCAAACCATAATCAAGGCCCAAGCACATCTAGCAGTAATCCCCAAGAAAACAACACAAATAATGTGAGCTACAAGAATGTACCCTTCAATTACGAGGGTGTCATTCATTACATTGAGCAGGTAGAACCCCATGTATCCATGATACATGTTAAAGCCAAAGACCCTCAGTGTGTTGTTACTATACGACGAGCCCGCATCACTGTCTCTGCAGCCTCTGCACCCGCCCAATCAACTCCTATAAGCTCTCAGTACAACATCCTTGATCACTTAGGAAAGACCCCTGCTCATATCTCCATTTTGGATTTGCTTAAGTCTTCTCCTGTACATCAAGAAATCCTCAACAGAGCCCTGCAGGAAACCCATGTGCCTAATGACATCGACCCCACACAATTCCAAGCTTTGGTGGGACACTTGGCTTTATCTCATCAACTCCATTTCAGCCAAAATGACATGTCGAATATCGATATCAATCATAATCGCCCCTTGCATATCGAAGTCGTGATTGCCCGCCATAAAATAAAAAGGGTCTTGGTAGATAATGGCTCTGCCCTCAATTTGTGTACTCTGAAATTCATAAAACAGGTGGGGTATACTCAAGCGGATTTAAGTAATCAGATCATCACTATCAAAGCCTATGATAATGCAGAAAAGAATTCAGAGGGAATTATCAGTCTTCCTATCCAAGTGGGACCTGTGCTTCAATACACTACCTGTCATGTCCTTGATCTGGACTTGCCATATAATCTCCTCCTTGGCCGCCCATGGCTCCATGCTATGCAAGTCGTCCCCTCCATGTACCATCAGTGCCTAAAATTCCTCGTCAACGGACAAGAAGTCCCCATCTATGCTGACCCCCAACCGTTTGAATATTGTTGCGCTTTAGAAGCGTTCTTCCCCCATTTACGTTATTGTCCCGGGGTTGAAATGGGGGCATCTCAGTCAACACCCGCTAATCCTCCTTCCATCACAATGACCACTCCATCTCCTACCACTAATCCTACAGTCACGAAAGTCCAAATCATCAACAAAGGGTGTGGTGAATACGAAATGCATACTGCTCTCAATATAGCAACCATGCCACCGTCACCACATGAGTATGGTCAACCTTCACACGCTACTCCAAAGGAAGACAAGATTGTCACCTTCAGTGGTAAGAACATCCCTACCACCACTTTCAGATCCCCCAGTGTCAAAATAGATGCACCAGAAGAGGATATAAGCCAATGGGTCTACCGAAAAGAACCTCAACCGGATCCTCCTCTAAAGGAATATTTTCAGGAAGCATACCCGTGGTCGGCTAAGTTTGTAGAAAAGTACAACTACCAAGGAAGGGGCCTAGGTAAAGAAGAACAAGGTTGGTTTATTGATACATCAAAGCTGCCGAAGAACATAGGCATCAAATACGATAAAAAACAGAAAGGCCCTGCAACATCATCTAATACCTCCAATAGTGTCCCCGTGGACAATGGCTCATTGGAAGATATACCCGAGAAAGAATCCATCATACGTGCATACGATGACGTCGATCACGCCGACCTATCATCCATGTTTGAATGCCTATTTGTCTGCACCATTAGCCTATCCCTTCGCCACCCTGAACTCATTGATTGGGACCTAAGTAATAGCACACCTGTCAATATGTCTACGGATACATATGTCAATCTCATGGGATTGGGGGAGGATGAACACTCCAGTCACAAAAATAAGAATAAGAAAAATAAAAAATGGTCATCTAGTGAAAACCTCCCTGAGGCACTTCCTGACCTTGAAAAAGTAAAAATAAAGGACACATCTGATGGCAAAAACCTCGAGGAGGCGCTAGAAAATGGAGATGTTCATCTTCCCCTTGTAGGAACTCGGTTATCTGCTCGATCATCTATTCTAATCGAAGAGACCCAAGAAGTTAATCTGGGTACTGCTGAAAATCCTAAGATCACCTATGTAGCTAAATCACTCTCAGAGCAAGAGTATCTAGTCATTGTGCAACTACTCCAAGAGGGAATCATTAACTTTGCTTGGTCATATTCAGACATGTCGGGCTTAGACCTCGCCTTAGTGGTTCATCATCTAGACGTTCACCCCGACGCCAAGCATGTCAAACAGAAGCTCCGCAAGATGCATCCACAAGTCGCATTATTAGTCAAGAAAGAATTGGAGAAGTTACTAGATGCAGGTTTTATCAGACCAATTGACTACTCTGAGTGGATCTCTAATATAGTACCAGTTGCCAAACCAAATGGCGACATTCGGATTTGTACAGACTTCAGGGATCTCAACAAGGCCTGCCCAAAAGACGACTTCCCTCTGCCTAACATTAACATGTTGGTCGACCTCACAGCAGGACATGAGATGCTATCCCTTATGGATGGATTCTCTGGTTATAACCAGATTCGAATTGCACCTGAGGACCAACACAAGACCGCTTTCACAACACCTTGGGATACTTTATGTTACAATGTTATGCCCTTTGGTCTCAAAAATGCAGGGGCAACATATCAGAGAGCAATGACGGTCATCTTCCATGACCTTATCCATATCATCATGGAGAATTATGTTGACGACTTGTTAGGGAAATCTACAACACGAGCGAAACATCCTACTGTCCTGAAGAAGATCTTTGAACGGTTTGAACATTACAAGTTGCGGCTAAATCCAAAAAAGTGTCTTCGGGGTTACGTCAGGAAAATTGTTGAGTTTTATAGTCTCCCGAAGGGGTATTGAAGTTGATCCCACCAAGGTAAAGGCTATTCTGGACATGCCACCTCCACGCAATCTAAAGCAGTTAAGAAGCCTCCAGGGGAAGATACAATCCATCCGTCGGTTCATAGCCCAGCTAGCGGATAAGTGTCAGCCATTCACTCATCTTCTGAAGAAAGATTCCACTTTCCAATGGAACCAACAGTGTCAGATGGGTTTCGATAAAATTAAGGAATATTTAGCTCATCCACCGATCTTGATGCCACCTATTCCAGGAAAACCCCTCCTGCTTTACATCTCTGCCACTTCAGTCGCGCTCGGGGCATTGTTGGCACAACATGATGAGTCGTTCAAAGAGAGGGCAATCTACTACATCAGTCGAACATTGGTCAGCTATGAGTTAAACTACTCCCCCATGCAAAAGGCCTGCCTTGTGCTAGTCTTCAGCACACAAAAACTTCGTCATTACATGCTCAGCCATCCAGTCAAATTAATCGCTAAAATTGATCCCTTGAAGTATTTGTTATCTAGAACCACTCTGACTGGCCGCATGGCCAAATAGGTCATACTCGTAAGCGAATTTGACATAGAGTATGTAGAGCGAAAAGCCATAAAAGGACAGGTCATAGCTGATCAATTGGTTGAAGCGCCATTAGTAGATGCCTACCTGCTAGACACTGAATTCCCAGACCAAGAAGTCTACACAATTATAGAAGCACCAGCTTGGACGCTATATTTTTATGGCTCATACACTCATAATGGATCAGGAGCAGGAATTTTATTAATTACCCCTCAAGGTGACTACATCCCAAAATCATTCAAGATAGCATTCCCATGTACCAACATCGCAGAGTATGAAGCCCTCCTCACCAACCTCTGAATTGCAAAACAGTGGCATATAACTCACCTAAAAGTCTTTGGTGATTCATTATTAGTCGTCAAACAAGTTAATGATGAATTCCTCACAAAAGATGATAAATTGTTACCCTATAAGCGCATGGTGGATGATTTCAAGAAATATTTCACCTTCATACAGTTTGACCAAATTCCTCGGGTACAGAATAAAGCGGCAGATGCAATGGCCACTATCGGTTCCCTGATTGACATGCCTAAAGACCGAACAGAATGTGAGTTTCTTGTTGAACAACTTTTAATCCCTGCATATGATATTCCTGAGACTAATATGGTGTGTGATATCGTAGGTCTTGCCTCCCCATGGTACCAAGACATATGCACCTATCTTCGTGATAATATCATACCCCCAGAACTTACACGCAACCAACGCAAATCCCTTGTTCATCGCTCTTCCCGATACATCATTGTCAGTGATACGCTTTATCGTCGCGGGTATGATGGAATCCTCCTTAGATGTCTGAATGAGACCGAAACCTGCACAGCACTAACGGAAGTACATGGTGGTGTTTGTGGAGCTCACTCAAATGGTATGGCTTTGGCCAAAAAGATCCTACGAGCTGGATATTATTGGCCTACATTGGAACGTGATGCTTGTGAATTTGTGAAGTGTCTTCCATGCCAACAACATGCAGATTTGATTCACGCCCCAGCACAAGATCTTCAGCCCCTTCTAGCACCGTGGCCTTTTTCTTAATGGGGTTTCGACTTGATTGGCAAGATTCACCCACCATCATCCGACGGCCATACATTCATAATTACCGCCACTGAATACTTCACTAAGTGGGTGGAAGCAATACCACTCTCACAAATCACCGGTATCCAAATCTCAAAATTTATCCTTTACCATATTCTCTGTAGATATGGTATCCCATCCACCAGCCTCTCTGATAACGGAAAACCCTTCAAAAACCAAGTCATGAAACACCTATGCGACACTTTTCATATCCAGCATCGTTGGTCAACGCCTTATTACCCCCAAGGTAATGGTCAGGCAGAAGCAACCAACAAGACCCTTATCTGCATCCTCAAAAAGGTTGTCAATAACACTGGTCGAGATTGGCATCTCCACATCCATCCCGCCCTCTGGGCATATCACACCTCCATCTGTACCCCTACAGGGGCCACTCCCTACTCTCTAGTCTATGGTACCGAAGCCATCTTGCCAATTGAAGTTGAGATCCCATCACTACGAATTTCCTTAAAAAATCTTATCAGTGAGGAGGATGCTCGTGTTGCACGACTTGCACAACTAGAGCTACTTGATGAAAAAAGGATCAAAGCCTATGATCACCTCCAAGCATATCAGAACTGCCTCAAGCGCCACTACAACAAGAAGGTTCGCCCTCGACAGTTTCAAATAGGTGATCTTGTCCTCAAAGAGAATCAGCATACCCAGCAAGACCGAAACAAGAAAGGAAAATTTGAGCCAAATTGGTTGGGGCCTTATATCATAACCGCCAAATATGGATTTGGGGCATATAGGTTGACTACCCTTGAAGGAGAGCCCCTTGATGAACCCATCAACATAATACATCTCAAGAAGTTCTACGCCTAAGTCCGCTTGGTAACCCCACCTATTAAAAATCAAAAAAATTAAAAAAATCCAAAAATCCAAAAATCCAAAAAATCCAAAAAAATCAAAAAAATCAAAAAAATAAAATAAAATAAAATTTTGTCCTATGGTGAAAACCACTCTTTGGTGGTGCCTTGGATAAGTATGGATGGTGAAAACCTGGTAGCAGGCATCATCTGTAGAGGGCCTAATCATTATCTACCTAGCATCCTCGTTATTTTATGCTTTCATTCGCACTATCGTCCTCGCCCATCCCATTCTTGGTTGTTTGCTATAGTTTGATTGAGCATTGGACAAATTGTCTAGCCTGTTCCCCCCCATCTTGAGCTTTTCAGTATCTCACTTTGAGCTTATGTCATTCATCTCCTCGTCGATCGGTCTATGTCATCACATAGGATCATCCATCGTATCGGTCTCTATCTAGATCCCGTCTTGTCACGTCTCCAGTCGAACTACGTTGCCCCTACACTTTCACGTAGGCAAGGTCGATCATTTGATCCGCCCCCGGGGATCCTTTATCATCTATCATCGGTCTTTCTTCTTTTTCCATCCTGTCATCCATCGAAGTCTCCATCATGGTCCGTCGTCAGCCTCTTGTTGAACTACGTAGGCAAGGTCGATCACTTGATCCGCCCCCAGGGCTCCTCTATCGTTTAGTGTCGGTCTTTCTACTCTATCTTTCCACTCCTCTATCATCTAGCGTTGGTCTTTCTGCTTTCTCCGTCCACTCCTATATTGTTTATCATTAGTCTTTGTTTTTGTCTCTTCGTTCCTTGTCATCTATCATCAGTATTCATCGTCCTCTTTCTACTTTTCTCCATGGTCAGTCGACCTTTTATCGAACAACGAGGGCTCTACGCTTTCACATAGGCAAGGCTAATCTTTGATCGGCCCCCGAGCCCCTAGGTCTTTAGGGTGTGTCAGTCTCATGTCCTTGTGTTGTGTCATCAAGCTATGCCCTTATCTAGCCAGTTCTTCACAAACGAGATCCACTTATATCATGAAATGTAATCGATTTCAAGCATCACACGTCATAACGATCTTTTAGTTTTGTATCCATCATCTTTGGTCTCAATGAGATGCATCCTTCCTAACAGACCTCATCAACCCCATCCATCCCTTTTGATCCTATGGCAACGGACATTTGAAATTGATTGTGATCTTTTGATACTTTTGGCTTTTGTTTATCATTTAAACTCCCTATCATCACTTGTCAAGGTCGCCATGATCCATCATATTATGGTGTGTTTTGATTGGTCAACATAGGGGCATATTTTGATCTTTTTATTTCTTTTTTGTGTCTTCTTGGTTGTCCCACGTAGTACCCACCAAGATCCTTGTAGTCTTGTGTTACGCTGGGGCATCGTCGTGTGCTTGTGGTTATTCCAATACCTGGCCCTACCAAAGTCATAGAAACTTTGGGGTGTTGGGATAGCCTTCCTGTCTGTTGTGTTTGTTTCATGCATTAGACACTAATACGCCTTGGTTCCACATACCCTGGCACTTGGTGTCTTATGCTATAGCAAAAATCAGTGCTCCGAAGATGGCAAATTGCATTAGGATTGCATTTCATTTCTATCGTCTTGCATGCATCCCCCATCCTCTCATATATCAAAATCCCCCCATCCATTCATCCTTCATCCTTATCTCACATCTCTATCCAATCCCCATCCATTCAATCTAGCACAAATCATATAATCATATCCTTGGTCTTGTTCCTAGTCCTGTTACAAGCCTTGATCCAATCATCCTCATCATCCAGATATATTCTTCCATATCCCTTTGGTGTTGTTTTGGGGTGTATCCTTCCCTCGTCAATAACACTTTTATCATCATCATCGGAAGGTATTATTCCCTATCCTTTAGTGGTGTTTTGGGATGTATCATTCCCTCATCAATACCACTCATTGGAATGTATCATTCCCTATCCTCATGTTGTTTCGAGATCTCTCATTCCCTCATTGACGACACTCCAACCATCATCAACCCATTTTTGCTTGTAGCTTGACTAGGGCAACATCATCTTCGTCCTTACATCCATTTGTGTTTCCCAACCTCCTGCCGCCTTTTCCTCCTTTCATATCCATCACTTTGCATCTTCTTCATCTCCCCTTGCATCATCTCATCCATTTCGAGAGCACACCCATGTTCTCTTGAACCCGCATGTCCTCTCAAGGGGGCATCCTCAAACCCTACTCTTCATCTTCACCCCCATCATCTTTCTTCCTAGTCATCCCTTTGATGACTGGGGCATCATTTCCAATCTAACCATCTCCTTCTGGGTTCTATATTTTAATATTCTTTGGCATGATGCTACTTTGTAACACCATCTCAAAGAGGGGCAAAATGTAGACATCCAAATTCGGACACTTAAATTATCCAAATTTATCACTTTTCATCTAAACATCCTCTTATCTGAGTTAATTAAGTAATATTAATATTATTTAATTAATATCGTTAATTCTGCCAAATCCCTAAAGTATTTAATTAATAATTAAATATTAAATACCTTACCCTCATTAATCCTCTTTTCATCAAATAAATTAAATAAATATTACATTTATTTAATTAAATAAATATTACATTTATTTAATTAAATAAATATTACATTTATTTAATTCCTCACATGTCATTTTCATCTAATCTTAATCCATCTCTTAATCTATTTATTAAGCATGTGCATATGCCTAATCCTTGATTAGGATGTGTCACATCCTCCAACTTTTGCAAGTTGGCTTATAATCCTCATTAACCCCTAATTATCCTCTAATTACTAATTAGTTAAACCTAATTAGTACCTTGGTCAACTCTCTCCATCTCCCAAGGAATTTTTAATTCTTTTTTATTCACCCTAGGCTCCTCTCTTCCCTATGTGAATTTTTAATTCACTTTTATTCCTCCTAGAATCCCTTTTTCCCATGCATCTTCTAGAACCTTTGACTTGTTACATCAAGTCACATGTAACAAACTCCCACCTTTTTGGATACCCTCTCTTATACACTAGATTCTCCTAAGCATGTGAATTTATTCCTCCAAAGAATCTTCTCACTCCACAAGGTACTTGGAAGTTACTTGTCCTTCCTCCACATCATGTACCTCCTTTCCACATCACCTACACATCATCATACATTTATCCTCTTCACATTCCACAAGTCAAAATGTGAGGGCTTGTGAGTCTTCAACTCACTTTAGCCCTTCATCTTGACTTTGTTGGATAAATCCCAACCATTGAATTCTCTAGAGAATTCAAGTTTCTCTATAAATACCCCATCTTCTAAGACATTTCTAACACTTAGTCATTTTACAACCAAATGCTGCTTTTTTGTGCACTCATCTAGCCATCAATTTCATCTATTTGCATTTGCATTCAAGCACATAGTCAAGTCTTTCATTTAGTTGTATCAAGAGCCATCAAGGAGTATACAAATCAAATCCAAATCAAGGGCCAACCAAGGAGTTTCAGCTGCGAAAAGGGAGGTATATCTATTTGTCTTCATTTAACACTTTCCTCTTTGCATTTACAAATTTCTTAGGCTAATCTTGAGGTGTTTCTTTATGTTTTTCCATTGCATTTTAATTGCTTAGAAAGGGTTAGACATTTCGGTATCACACTTACAAAAAAATGGAGTCTTGGTCTCCTTCACCAAGATCTATGCCCTTCTAATCTAAAAGAAACAACCACACAACAAATTGCAAGAAGACAACAATATATATATTATTATTTTAAATTAAAATAGATTACAAAACATGGAATCTCACAAGCTCCCTTCACTCATGAGCATTTTATATGCAAAAAATTGAAAGTATTGGAGTCTTCAAATATGTACCTATTCCAACGACATCTAGTTATGCCAACTTCAACTCCTCTAAAGCCATCTTCTCTAAATGACAAGGCCACAATATATAGAGTTTTGAGGGGGGAAATATCACTATGGTATCAAAACCCTTGATTTTTGCAAGATTAAGGAGGGTTTCTTGGGGCAGCATACCCAGAGCCTTGGAGTGGCAAATAATCCTTGAAATATGTGGTTTAACATCATGACTTAAGACTTTTTTTGGTGTTTGAGAGGAGATCACACATTTAAAAGGTACTTCCTTTGGAAAAAAGGGCTAATTTACTAGCCTAAGACAACAATGGGTTATTGTATCTCAATACTGATCCAAAAGAGTAGATGTTTTATCTCACACATGTTCTATAACTCACAAAAAGGTATCTTAATCCATAATTAGTTTGTCAAGTGTTTTGGAAAACATTAGTGAAAAAACCCTTAAAGCGAGTTGCCTATGCTATAAGGGAAGCATGCTCAAAAGGTGAATTTTGATAAGTTCTTTGAAATTTGTTTTGAAGTTTATCTGATGTTCATTTGTGTCATTTTGAGGAGGTTTCCACCCCTACTCTGCATCAAAACAACATGCCAAAACTTCCTTTAAAAACCCACACCCACTTTTAGGAGAATTAAAAATAAAATGGAATATTTTAATTATTTACACAACCCTCACATGGACGCCTATCTCTTCACCAATCAACTTAGGTCAATTATAGCATCTTCATTGATCTTCAGTGGCCTTGACAACTCCAAGAATGAACATGCACCAACATGCAAATTTGGATGGCCAATATGTAAATGCATGAAATGACATGCAAATGAATGACATAAAGGAGTGGTCCCACCCATAAATGGGACTCCCAAAAGGTATATTCCCCTAAAGATGCCTTAGAAACATTTCCACAACATATTTCCTCCAAAATTACATTTACAAATCATGAGAGCATATTTTGGAAATTAGAAATAATTAAATTTGCACACATTAGCCCACATTAGCTATTATTGATAATTAAAATAAAATAAAATAATATTTTTGGGTGATGTTGATTACTAGTACATGTGGATGTTCTTGTATTAGATTGGTTCATCTATGTTGGGTGGCTTTTTTCTTCTTCCAAATATCTTTCATTCTATGGAGGTGAAATGTGCATTCAATATGTTGAACTATGGAATGCAATGCATTTTAGTTTTGAAATCCCTTGATTCTAATTTGGAATCCCTAGGTGAAGATCTTGTCCTCTAAGGAAAGAGGTGTTGAATTCTCTTCTTTTCCTCTTCAACTTGGGTCCTCATGTGGTGCAATGATGGGTGTTGTGAATAAATTTATTGGGTAGGTTGAGGACAAACATATTCTAATGATTAATTGATGTATTGCATGTCTATGGTTAGCTACTTTACTATGGTGGGGTTTTTTCTTTATTTGTATTTATTCTTAAAGCCATTTCTCTTTTTTTTTAGTTTTGGTGCTCTATTTTGCGACACTTACTAAGTGTGTTTCTAGGTATTCTCAACTACTATGTAATTTTTTAAAATAATTTAATATATTATAGGTTGTTACCACCTTTCTGCTAGAAAAATTATTCCTCCACATGATCTTAAAGTCTCCATATTTGGCTAAAAATTTTAGGGGATAGGTAAAAATATATAGGTATATATTTGCTACTATATTATTATTTTATTATTTTTATTATTTTATTATTATAGTAATTGTAAAAAACAAATTATTTTAAGACTCCTTTCATGATAGCATATGGGGTTTGTTGGATCAACCTTAGAGTGTTAAAGTAGATTTTTTCATGTGAAGTTTTATTAGTTTGTGAAATGTACTTGGATGAATTTGTAGGTAGAACCATTGGATTCTAAAACAAATTATAATTCTCTATTTTATTTTGATTCACATATTATTAATAGGTTCATACTTACATGTATGTTTGTCCTTGGTTTTGAATTTTGACTTTATCACCAATTTATTGAGGTACTAATCTTTTAGTACTTAACCCTTCTACATATATAAATCATTTATTATTTTTAAGATTATTTAATTTATAGTCCTACTAGTCTACATAACTTAGTAACACCTCACCTTTTCCATAGTTATGGAGGGCCTTCACTTATTAGTCATTTTTAGAGGATTATGAATTTCTAGGATTTTAGGGGATATATGTGAAATAAGATTTTATGAATGATCACATATAGGTATAAAAATATTATTTACATATTTACTTGTATATATAACCTATTAATACTATACTATTTTTAGAGATATTTAGGTCTTCTAAACCAATAAGCTAGTGTAAGGCATGCTCAATGATAAATATTTAGCTTCACAAAGGATGTGACTAAGTCATGTGACCTATTTTATCTTTTATTTCTAATTTATTATCTTATAAATATCCATGGGAATAACCTCCTTTATCCTACAAATCTAGAAGTGTAGAATATTTTCCTATGCTTGTTAATTGGTCCATGATTTTCCATTGTATGATCATGAGTCTTACCTTATCAATCTAAACCAACATAAGTCCCCAAGTTTAGGTCTAAATTATACTATTTAGGATTGTGAGATTTAATTTGGATCACCAAAACTTTATCATAATTCATAGAAAAATATGTATATTTACAAAATTATACAATGTAATTCTTATCACTACATTTCAAGACATAACAAGATAAGATGGAAAGTAAAGATGATGTTCATTCTTTAATATAAAAACATGATGTCAAAAGAGTTGTATAGGATATTAGCATGAATATTATCATACAAATTAAAATTATTTACAACACATCATGTACATAAGGTATATTTCATTCATATTATATCATTATCACAATATAAATAGAAAAAAAAGGGGTAGAGAGGGATACGTACTAAACCATTAAATTAGGACATTAAAGGACACAAATATAATGAATGCATACATTCGTAAATGACATCAATTATGAACATTTGTATGGTAGAACCATAGTAAAAATCATTCATGATGATCTTTAAGAAGTTGGAGAGACTAAAAAATCATCTCTAAGGTCTTAAATAATATTAGATGGGGTTGAAAAATAAGCCTAAACATCACATGTTCACTTTCAGACACTTACAAATATTTGAATATTTTAATTTTTGAATTCACAACATTTTGTAAAACATAATATTTCATTGGATCAACATTCTTCTAGGATTATATCGCCATAGATAAGTAAAGACTAGATCATCATTCTACTAAACTTTTTCTAACAATAGAAATTTTGTAATTTAAATTAGAATACAGGAAATTAAGGTTCTTTGGTCATTCAATATTACACGTGTTATTTTTCATAAATTTAAATACTATGGCCTTTCAACTAGGAGGTAGTAACAACTATCCTCAACATTCTAAACACATTATACACAAGATTACTTTTTTTACACCTTTAGAATATAAATATGTAAGGATTCATATATGATTTTTTACTAAAATGGTAATTGCATGTGCATTGTTCACGAATGAAGGTGAACAATTAAAGTCATAAACTAACAATAAACCCACAAAAGGTGTCCACCTCATTATTAGTATTGAAAATAATAATTAGTCATGAGGGGGTATTCTAGCTAAACGAAGCTACATCCCCTTATTAAAAAGGCACTAATATTTCTAGTCTAATAAAATCACATCCTAAGTGTGACTAAATTTCATCTTCAATGGAAGTATTACATGATAATTAAAATGAATAAGATTTATAATTTTGTGATTTTTAACCTTTTTTTATGACCAAGTGTCCAAATTATCATTTATGAAATAATATTACATATATTTGAACAATAAAAAGGTGGGTTTGCATAGCTATTGTATTATGAATAATAATATCAATGAGGTTCAATTTTTTGGCATACTTGTATGGAAGTGTTCCGGTATAGGTTCACTAAATTGGGAATCAATGTGTAAGTATCCTTAAGAGACCTTGTGAAAAGAACTACGTGTGACTTTCATCCATTTGGAAGTGGGTATGTAGGCAGTCCTTGGGCGAAGGATGTCCCTATGACCTTAAGTCCTTAGGGGGAGGGTTCAGGGGGATCACTCTGGGGTTGGGATTATTCCTATATGGTTTAATCTTTCCTCCTCTATAAGCTTCAATTTGAGACTGAATGGGTAGCAAATGGGTATTGATCAAATTAAGGGAATTTAATAACTTATATTTAATACATAATGTGCTTCTAAATACTATTTGAATGAATTAATGAATTTAACAACTTTATAATTGGTATTTGAATATATGTAAAGTCCATCTCATGTTGGTTCCAAGTAACTTGCATGTGCTGTAAAAACCGACTCCGTATCTAGAGGTCTCTATGTATTGGTTTGTGTATTTGTTGATTGTAATTTATGTTATGTATAACCCACCCAAGAGTGAACCTCTAGAATACTTGAGTAGTGTCAGACAATCATTGGATCATGCCAATGACCGATGTCTAGGCTATTGTTAGGGATTAGCTAGCATTCACCTAATTCACAAAGGTGAAGGTTGTTATTGGCTACTATGGTTATAATTATGATACGGTAATGGTTTTACAGGTAGGGACCCATCTATGTGGATAATGGTAATCTGGAATTGCTTTTGTATTGAGGGGGTCCACTCGCTGTCATTGGGAGCACAAAAGTGACCGATGTCAATATTACCCAAGATTGTGAAGAAGATGGTTGACAATATCATTAAGGTCACAAGGTTGTATATGTTGGAAGCTATTTCTTCCTAGATGGATAGATTTGTCGTCGGTGGCCTATAAGCAATTGAAGTTGGAATCCACTGGGTTTTGATAAGTTCATTACTTCGGAAAAGTCTTGGGATGGTGAAGGAACCTACAGTATAGTATGGGATGCACCAAATCCCTTTCCTAATTATCAAACTATATACCTAGCCTTGTGGGGTTAAAGACGAACTCGTAATGTAGTATGGGATGCACTAAATCCTCTCATTTCTCTAATAGTGCAGAAGACTAGAGGAAAGAATAAGACCCATTGTGTAGTGCATAATACACTGATAATCTTTCTATCTACGATGCATTATGGACGTGTGTTAGCTATTGCGATGTGTTAATCAACCATTGTAGATGTGATGTATGTTAAAGCTCATCATTATGTGTATATGATGTATGTTAGACCTTGACACTATGTATGTGATGTATGTTGGAGCTCGTCATTATATATTTGTGATGTATGTTGGAACTCGTTATTGTGTATTTGTGATATACAGTGGAGCTTGTCACTATGTATATGTGATGTATGTTAAAGTTTTCCACTATGTATTTGTGATATATATGTTGGAGCAAGTCACCATTGTAAATGTGATGTGTATGAGACAATCATTGCTATACTTGTTATGTACATATGTGTAATCACCGCTGTACTTATGATCTGTATATGAACTAATCACTATTGTATGTGTGATGTGTATGAGCTAGTTAGCTTGTGTATGTGGAGGATAGCTCGTAACAGTCAATGTGTATGATCTTTTGAATTAAGGTATGAATGACACCTTGTGAATATTGTAAATGTTTGTACACTAATGTTTGGTAATGTTGAATATGGATCCAACACGATCCAACACTTGATGGCAAGTTATTATCAATATTATTAAATTATATTATAATTGGCTAAGTTGATAGGTTACGTGTACTTAATAGTCATAGGTTAAAAGTGAGATTAGAGAACCCATACAAGAGGGGAGAATGAACTCCATCTAACAATGAAGCATTTGATTCCCACAAAGGGATACGTAGGCAAGGTCGTCACAAACCCTTGAAGCTTAGGTTGTAGGTCTAGGAAAAACCTTGTCCTTTTGACCTTACCATAGGTTTGAGTGTAAGCATTTAAGTAGTGTTAATTTGTTGTCACTAGGATGAATGAAAAACTTTTGATATTAGTGCATCTAATCTAATTGGGATTTTTGTTTAGTCGCTTATGTTGATAGTTGTTGCAAATTAAAAAAAATGGTGTACTCGAGATGGGGATTTTATAGTTAATGCAAATGGATTGTTGGTGTATCAATCAAATACATTAAAATCACATGATTTTTTTCCAAATTAGCCTCCAGTTAATCAAAATATTTCAATCCAAACCCCTTTCAAAGACAATAACAAGATATGAACTCTATTTTTATATTTGACTCTCCCTATGACCCAACTCAATGCCCAACCCACTTGCCAAGTTGGGGTCGGAAAAGGGTGGCATGTTGGAACGAGACCAATCCCCTCAAGATGTATGCAATCATCAAAGTTTATAAAAAGGTATGAACTTTTCTTTCTTCTTTTTTTATTGACCCAAGGGTATCTCTACAACCTAACCCAACATCCAACCCGCCTTACCTTGGTCTTACATTTTGCCAAGTTGGGGTCGGGAAGCGGTGTCATGTTAGGGTGAGACTATTCCCTTGAGAATTTTTTTGTAAATCGACCTCCAATTAATCAAAATATTCCAATCCAAACACATTTCAAAAACAATAAAAAGTTATGGACTTCTCATTTTTCTGTTGACGCATGGGGTATCCTTGCGACCCAACCCAGTATCAAACATGTCTTACCTTGATCTTACATTCTACCAAAGTTGAGGTCGAAAATAGATGACTTGGATCACAAAAATATAAATTCTTCTAAGACACTTTTAATCAATAAGTACAATAAAATCACATTATTATTTTTTGCAAATTGGCCTCCAATTAATCTCTCTTGCATTTTGTCAAGGGTTGGAAAGGGTGTGTTGGGTCACAAAAATAAACACTTCTAAGGCATATTTGACCCAAATGACGAAGAAGTATGATATGTTGGACTATTGGTGTATCAATCAATAGGTACACTAAAATCACATTATGATTTTTTACAAATTGACATTCAATTAATTAAAATATTTCAATCCAAACCCCTTTTAAAGAAGATAAAAATGTATGAACTTTTATTTCATATTTTATTTATTAACTCAGGGGTATCCCTACGACCTAGCCCAACATCCAACCCGCCTTACCTTGGTCTTACATTTTGCCAAGTTGGGGTCGAGAAGGGGTGTCACGCTGGGGTGAGACTAATCCCCTAGTTATATACAATAATCAAAGACGATAAAATGGTATGAACTTCTCTTTCTTCATTTTTTATTGACTCAAGGGTATCCCTACAACCCAACCCAACGCCCAATCCACCTTACCTTGGTCTTACATTTTGCCAAATTGGGGTCGCGAAGGGGTGTCACGTTGGGGCGAGACTAGTCACTTGGAATTTTTCTTATAAATCAACATCCAATTAATCAAAATATTCTAATAAAAAATCATCGACTTCTCTCTCTTCTTTTTTTTGTTGACTCAATCAATTTATGGATTGTTGGTGTATCAATCATTTTTTTGTAAATCAATCTTCAATTAATAAAAATATTTTAATCCAAACCCTTTTCAAAGACAATAAAACGTTATAGACTTCTCTCTCTTCTTTTTTTGTTGACTCCGGGGTATCACTGTGACCCAACCCAATGCCTACCCCACCTTACCTTAGTCTTACATTCTACCAATTTGGGGTTAGAAAAAGGTGAGTTGGGCCACAAGAATAGAAATTCTTATAAGACACCTTTGATCCAAAATGCAAATGAAAAATATTTTGTTACTTAATACAAATGGATTGTTGGTGTATCAATCAATAGGTACATCAAATCACATTATATTTTTTTACAAATTGGCCTTCAATTAATCAAAATATTTCAATCCAAACCCCTTTCAAAGATGATAAAAAAATATGAACTTTTTTTTCATTTTTTATTGATTCAGGAGTATCCCTACGACCTAGCGCAATGCCCAACTCGCCTTACCTTGGTCTTATATTTTTTCAAGTTGGGGTGAGGAAGGGGTGTCACGTTGGGGCAAGGAAGGGGTGTCACGTTGGAGCAAGACTAGTTCATTGGGGATGTATACAACAATTGAAGACTTAGGGGTATGAACTTTTCTTTCTTCATTTTGTTATTGACTTAGGGGTATCTGTACTACCTAGCTCAACACCCAACCAACCTTACCTTGGTCTTACATTTTGCCAAGTTGGGGTCAAGAAGGGGTGTCACGCTGGGGTGAGACTAGTCCTCTGGGGTGTTGTTTTTTTTACTCAAGAGTATCCTTGTGCCCAACCCGCTTTACCTTGGTCTTACATTCTGCCAAGTTGGGGTCAAAAGGGGTGAGCAAGGTCACGAGAATAAAAATTATTTTAAAACACCTTTGATCCAAAAGGTAGAAGGTAGTGAAGTATGTTATGGTACTTAATACGAATGGATTGTTGGTGTATCAATCAACAAATACACTAAAATCACATTATGATCTTTTGCAAATTGGCCTCCAATCAATCAAAATATTCCAATATAAATCCCTTTCAAAGACAATAAAAATGTATAAACTTATTTTTCTTCTTTTTCTATTGACTCAGGGGTATTCCTATGACCTAGCCCAACACCTAACATGTCTTACTTTGGTCTTACATTTTTTCAAGTTGAGGTCAGAAAGAGGTGTCACACTAAGGCGAGACTAGTTCCTTGGGGATATATGCAATAGCCTACAAGCGATGTGCATAGGGTAAACCTAGACCTCAAATTCAAACCCAAGACCATGGGGAGCATACCCATGACTTAAGCCACCTTCGCTATTCGTGTGGGCTTTGAGATGAATCTAATTTCTATTCCTTCTTAGGAGAGAGAATGAGGGTATGGAGATTGATATTTTAATTCAATTTTAACATAGATAAGCCAATTACTATCTATGCATCTAGCATCATCAAATGATTGAAAACATTTTATGTATTAAAATTTAAGGCGAAGGAGAAAGATAAAGAGAAAATATGAAGGGAAGGAATGGGCTTGAAAAATTAGATAAAAGAAAAAATAATACAAAATAGATATAAATATAAAATAAATAGAATGAGAAGTGAAAGATAAAGAGTTAAAAAAAAATTAAATAGAAAGAAAGAGGTAGGGACATGGTGGGACAACAAAGAAAAGCTTGTGAAGAAAAGTCAAAAGACAAAAAATAAATAAAAACGATAAAAATATCAAAAAAAAAAAAGATAAGGAAAAAAAGAAGACAAATAACATAGAGATGAATAAATAAATAATGAATGACCAAAAAACATAACTAAAGGAAAAAAAGATGTATAGAACAAATAAAAGATCAATGGATAAAGAATAATTAATGAAAGATAAAAGTAATGAGATGAATGAAAGTAGTAAGTGAGAGAAACAATAAATCATAGAAGAAGAAAAAATGAATAAAAAGGAGAGTGGAAGAGTGATAAAAATAAATAGAAACAAAACGAAAAATAGCATAACTAAAAAAATAAATAATGAAGGTAATTAAAAAAAGAATTGAAGATAGAAATAAATAGAAAATAAAAATGAGGTAGAAATAGGAACAAGCATAAAAGAAAGAAAGAAAAAAGAAAGATAATTTTCAAAAGCATTTACCCCTCTTAATAAAAAATGAAATAAATAAAAAGAGATATTGTTATTGAAGGAGACTGTATGGTAATTTTTTATGCGATTACCAATAAAAAACTCATGTATGGTAGCTCCAATATCTGTTGGAAAAAATTCTTTTACAATTAAAGTTGTTTAACAGCTTTTCGGTGTCTCACTATTTCCGAAAACGAATTGTGTCAATGATTTTTTTGCTAACAAAGCTATTGATGAGCAAATTGTTTTTAAAGAATTTATGGGGGAAGAAATTCCTCCCTTAAACAAGTAAGCTTCCTATTGGTTCTTTGAGCTCTTGTTTTAATGATTAAGCTAAGTTGTTTTGATGAAATGATTGTTGCTAATCATTTTCATAAAGCCTTGTTTTATTCCAAGCTCGAGCCTTGTTTTTTTCCAAACTCGAATGAGCTTGCTCATCATGGCAGAGAGTTTCATTTGGGAGTTTTCGTGAGCTTTGATGTGACATTTCTATCATTATTCAAATTGCCTTTTTCATTTTGAAGGCTATGTTTTGATGGTTATATCATTATGTGGACTGCTTTCTACATACCTGGTTTCTTGTTTCGAAGGCTTTGATTTGATATTCATATCATTTCTCGGACTGCTTTCTTCATTCCTGCAATCATGCAATGTGGTTTCTCACATTTTGTTTATGTGGCATTCAGGGAAATTAAAGCCTTGCTCATCATTCTTTTATATGATTTGGTTGGTCTAATGATGTTTTTTCATGTTGGATCTTCTTTGGGCTGACTGCATTGTTACTTAATTATTGTTCTTCTCTGTTTAAGTGAAATGGTTTGCCTTGTTGGTTAGTATAGTGCAAATTTTGTAGGTTGTTTTGGTTTGAATAATGCTTACTGAATCCGAAGTGGTGTGGTATAGAATTGCCCTACCAGTAAAGTGTAGGGAATACAGTGATTCTCATTCGTATGATCATGAGAAGCTTGGTAAGGTTTTCTATATGGATGATGCAGATGTCTTTTTGGCTATTAAAAAAGTGGTGGGTAATCAGTGGTTGCGGGAAAATTCAAATGCCACCTTTTCTAAAGTGTTTTCTCGTTTTCTTACTATATGCATGGATATTTTATTGGATGTTGAAATGGTCTTTATTCTTGCTACTAAATTTGTGCAGTCGTATTTGTTTTCTTGTATTTGTTTTCTTGCCTGAAGCTTCGTAAAGCTTTGGATAATTACTTGTTTGATTTTGGATTTTTTCCTCTTTGTGGTTTAATATCTCACAATGAATTGCTCTCTAATGGATCTTGTGGAGACTTGTTGATGGTTCTCAGGTCTGACATTATTTGTGACGACTTTGAGAGGACCATTCTTGATTGTCACAGTCTTTCAAAAATAGTTCCTCCTAAAATTCTTGGAGTTCGCATTGATGTCTTCCTAGCGTTGCATTTTGTGTTTGATATGGATGCGAGGTCTTCGTCTTTGGAACAAGCTTTGGCCACCATATCCAAAAAAGTGGAGGTTTACTATTTGGATCATTTGTTGCCTCTCTCTCATTATGAGGCCAACTCTAGTTCTAGTTCTCATATGGAAGTATCTTGAGCAGTCTTGCTATTAGCTTGATTATGCCCTTATTTTGAATCTTTGGGGCTTTGCATACTTGTCTAGATGTTCTAGACTGCGGGTTGGTGGGTGGTTTTTTGTTTCCTTATCTTTTGGGTACATGCTTCTGGATGAGTTTTATTGAGTATGCAATCTTTAACTTTGTAACACTGCTTTGGCTCTCTTGGTAGCTCCAAGATTGAGTTTTACTTGGACAAATGTAAACTCTTTTTTAGATTAATAAAATTTTAGTGGCTTTGCCACTTTTATCAAAAAAAAAAAAGTAAAATAAATAAAATAAAATAAGTAAATAAGTAAAATAAAACAAGTAAAAAATAAACAAAAATCAAATCAAATATGGAAAACAAAATAAGTAAATTAAATAAGTTAAAAATAAATAAAGAAAATATTAAGGAAATAAAGTAAAATTATAAAAATAAAAATAAGTAAAATAAAGTATGCACAAAATTTTATTGGGATTTTTAAAACGTAAAGGGTTTACAGACAACAATGTAGTTTTTCTCAACCAAAATTTCATTAATGAATGATGTTTTTCTTGGGCGTTTTCAATACCGTGTCTACAATTTATTTACAATACATGAGCATACTTAGGCCTATTCAAGTTTTTAAAAGTAAAATACTTGAGAATTTGTTGCTTTTAGATTAGTCTATATTAGTTTTTGAATCAACGTTTGGGATCACACTAACACAATCTAATCCAAAACAACAAACTCTCATTGATATGGGTTGTAGAAATCTAATTCTTTCAATAAAATACTTATAAAATGATTGACCGATGAATTTTCGATTTGCCCAATTTTGTATTGACTATTTTTTAATCTGATCTTCATAAAGTGTTAATAGACCACATTTGATATGTGGATTTGCACAAGATAATAGCACAGGGCCAACAACTATAGCGAATTATTTATTGTAGTCTTCATTTCTAAGTGGTTTTTTGTGTGTGTTTTGAACTCTATCTAGCATTTAAATTGTTAATGTAATTTCCTTTCCTTGACCACATTACAGATTTGAACATGTGGGTTTGCAGAAAAGGGCAAGACAAGTCAACAAAGATTGAGAATTTTGTATAGTGACTTCAAATCCTTATGGGTTTTTGTGTGCATCATTTGTTTGTCATTTTTGGTATTTTTGTAGTATAGTTATGTTAACTATTTGAACAAACAAGAACAAAGAAGGGCCAACAGATATAAAGATTCTTCATATCAACCTTTAATTTTGGGTGATGTTTTCTGTCTATTTTAAATTTTATTTAAAATTTAATTATTAACAAATGATTTTACCCTCTATGAAATTTGTTTGCAATGACTCCTGATGATGTTTCAAAAAAATTCATGGTGGTTGACAATGACTCATTTCAAGGATCATGAAATCCTATCAACCCTACATCTTTGGTCTAATGTCATCCAAAACTCACTAGACAAGAAATGGCTTTCCTTCAACCCAAGAATGACTTTGAGAGTGGATTCAAACAGGTCATCAAAGATGTAAATAGAGCAATTTATTTAAGATTAATTTCCAAGAGAATTTGGACACTAGGAATTAGGTTGGCTTAACCAACACACTCTAAGCGTTGACCTGTTGAGGTGGCTCGTGTGGGCCCCCTTAATCCATCTCATTCGTTGTTCTCATCACCATTGTTCCAAGTTATCCTCCACAAAGTTTAAGTTTTTTAAACCTTTTTTCTCATGTTCATATATCCCCATATGCAACAAATAGGTTTTTGCACCGAATAGACTTCATTTACGTGCCTACTCAGAGCCTGTGCCAAAATGGGAGCTTTGTAATAGGGTATGGACGTCCATCATCACTACTAGAAATGCTCAGGTAGACATGTCTGCAAAATATGGAAGCATAGAAAAGGGACGTGAAATGTTTGATAGGATGCCTCAAATAAACGTAGTCTCGTTGCATGCTAAAATTGCAAGGTAGGCACAAAATGCATTTGTTGAAAAGGATTTAAAAACTTTCAATCAAATTGCATCAGCAGGTGTAAACCTAGACTCTGCAATCTTTGCCATCATCCTCCCTGCCTATGCCAAAATGGGAACTTTGGAATGGGGTATGGACATCCACTAGAGGATAAAGGAAAGGAATTTTGTCAGATGTAGCTACAATTTCCCTGGTAGACATGTATGCAAAATGTGGAAGCATAGATGAGGCACGTGAACTATTTGAAAAAATACCCCAAATAAATGTGGTCTCATGGAATGCTATGATTGCAACATATACACAAAATGGATTTTGTTGAAAAGGCTTCAGAAACTTTCAAGAAAATGCAATTGGCAGGTGTAAAGCCAAACACTGCAACCTTTGCCAACATCCTCTCTACTTGTGCCAAAATGGGAGCTTTGGAACAAGGTATTCAATCAATCAAAGGATAAAGGACAAAGATTTCATCAGATGTATAAAGCTTAATGGAAGGGGGATTTTGGTTAGATATTATCATTGGGAACACTCTAGTAGACATAAATGGAAAATGTGGAAGCATAAACAATGCACATAAACTATTTGACAGAAATGTCTCAAAGAAATGTAGTCTCAAGGAATGCAATGTTTGTGGGATATGCACAAAATATATTTTACAAGGATGCTCCCAAAATATTTGAATTAATGAAGCACTTTGGAACATGTCCTCACACTATAAGCTTTGCTTGTGTTATATGTGCATTTAGCCATGCAAGCTTATTTAATGTGAGTTGTACATATTTCAATCACATGGGTAACCCTTACTGCTTTACACCTACAATTCATCATTATATCATTATGTGTGTGCTTGACCTACTTGCTCATGTTGGATATCTTGAGGACACCCTTAACTTTATCATCAAGATGCCAATTAAACCTTGGGTGGGCGTGTGGATCTCTTTTACCTATAGATCCCATATGAATACAGGCTAAGGAGTATTTACAACAACGCTATTTTTTAATTTGGATCTTAAAAAAGATGTGACTAATGTTTTTCTCTCAAACATTTATGCAAAAGTGGACAGGTCGTGTGAGCAAGTACTAAGGGGATTGATGAAAGATAAGGAATTAAAAAGCTCCTCGAATGTAGTTGGATTGAAGGCCATAAAATGGTACGTGCTTCTTGTGTAGGAGGTCACAATGAATCTATGCAAAG
>VDFB02139174.1:0-15635 GCA_007258455.2 Sequoia sempervirens | reverse complement strand
ATGTTTTCCATTTCATTACATTTCACATCTTTCAAACTTAAAGCATTACTTCACATTGCATAACTAATGAGTAGATGCTCATAGATAGATGAAAAAATTTAAATTACAATATAGGTTTTTTACATAGTCAACCTAAAAGCAGTTATGTAGTTAGTTCACATTACATAGGTAATAACTATATCCACAACTATAGGGAATTCCACCTGCATAACCAAGTACTATTCTGACATATATTAATTTCTTCATTCTAGAGTGATAATTGTAGTTGTCAATTGTATTTTTTTGTCATGGAATTCCATGAGAGCACATTTGCTTGAGGTATTTTTTGAAACAATCCACTGCCTTGTCCATGAAATCATAATAGTAAGCAACAACATAGACAAGGAAGTGAACTATTTGGAAAAATGGTTGAAAGAAATGCAGTCTTATGGTCAATGGAATGCCATGCCAAGCCATAGATAAGGAAATGAACTGTTTCTATGTGGGATTGGTTATCTATTGCTTTCCACTATGTTTTTGCAGACATTCTCATCTTGCACTATTTTTACAAAATAATTGCTGATAGTTAGAGTGATAATTATAGACATATAATGATAATTAGAGTGATATTTGCAGATGAAGACCCCCTAACCAAATTTTGTTAGAAAGTGGGAAACACCTTATTTAATAAGTAATGCAGTTTATCTTGCAAATATATATTGTCATCTTTAGTAGAGGTATCAACAATATATTGTGAAACTATACCCACAACTATAGGGAACTCCACCTATGGAACCAAATACTATTGTCCAAGATATTAATTCATTCATACTAGAGTGATAATTGCAGCTACAAATTGCATTTGTTTGTCATGGAATTACAAGAGACCACATTTTTTTGAGGAATTTTTTCAAATAGTTCACTACCTTTTCTATGAAAGCATATTAGTAAGCATAATAGTAAGCAACAGCAGAGACAAGGCAGTGAACAATTTGAAAATTGCCTCAAAGAAATGTGGTTTCATGGTGATTGGAATACCATGACAAGCAATAGAAAAGGAAATGAATTGTTTGTAATTATTATTTCTTATCTATGGCTTGCCATTGTGTTTTAGCAAACATATACTCACCTCACACTATGTTTTCCAACTTGCAATTATAGAATTCATGTATATGGTTGTTGGAAAACATTGTGTGTTTACTATCAAAGCATAATAGTAGATCTAGATTGTCATGACATTCCAACACCACGGTGATTGGAATGACATGACAAGCCATAGACAAGGCAAAAAACTAT
The DNA here is from genome assembly GCA_007258455.2 of Sequoia sempervirens. Classification (NCBI taxonomy): domain Eukaryota; kingdom Viridiplantae; phylum Streptophyta; class Pinopsida; order Cupressales; family Cupressaceae; genus Sequoia; species Sequoia sempervirens. Next base: position 14,360 of record VDFB02139174.1, on the reverse strand, counting down.
TTCTATGCATGATTGCTCATCTATGGCATGCCATTATGTTTTGGCAGACATGTACTCACCGCACACCATGTTTTCCAACTTGCAATCACATTATGCATGTATATGGTTGTTGGAAAACATTATGTGTTTACTATGAAAGCATAATAGTAGATTTGGATTGTCATGGCATTCCAACACCATGGTAATTGGGATGACATGACAAGCCATAGACAGGGAAATTAATTGCTTCTATGTATGATTTCTTATCTATGGCATGCCATTGTGTTTTGGGAGACATATACTCACCTCACACTATGCTTTCCGACTTCCAATCAATATGCATGTATATGCTTGTTGGAAAACATTGTGTGTTTACTATCAAAGCATAATAGTAGATTTGGATTGTCATGGCATTCCAACACCATGGTGATTGGAATGACATGACAAGCCATAAACAAGGCAATGAACTATTTTTATGTATGATTAGTTATCTATGGCATGCCATTGTGTTTTGGAAAACATATACTCACCTCACATTGTGTTTTCCAACTTGCAATTACACTATCCATTATATTATATGTATTTTACCATTTACTTTAGAGTGTTGTAGATATTTATGGTCTATGGTTTCATTAAAGCTAACAACAAGAATCCATTGCACATTGTACTGTGTAAGCTTCCATGCATCATACCATAATTATTGTTAGAAGTGTATTCTCTATTGTGCACTTCAATGTTTTTGTTCTATTGCATTTTTATTCTTTTTTGGGGGCTATAGAATGCAAGGTAATCCACAATGATCAGATAAGATTGAAAGACCATTATCATTGTTTGTTTTATTTCTTGCATTAGAATGAAAAGATTAGTATTACTATTAGTTTTTTGTGATAACTCTAGAACTTTATGGGTTGAGGATTGGGAAGCAACCCATATCCTCCTAGGTAAGATTCAAAGATTGTGTTCAGTATTCTGATTCATTTCTTGCACTAGAATGAAATGATTAGTCTTTTTAAATAAATCTACCACTTTATGGGATTAGTTTACATTGTTTTTTCTTGATATTGTTATTTCCTCTCTATGCCATGCATGCAAAATGATTGCAGGAACTAGTCTCAAGTGCATTTATAAACTAATTTAAATAATTTTCTTTCCTCTCTTTTCCAAACAACACACCATTCATTGCACATTTCCTGTTTTGACTACCAAAAGAAATTTGTAAATCTAGAATACAAATATGCAAGTTAGATATCAGAGCTTATAATATACTTGCTTTGTTGTATCGATATGGAGTTTGAATTTAAAGGCATGCTAAGCTCAAACTAGGATAATCTATAGGTATTTCTAATCTTCAACTTAATACACATATCTAGTATGTCCATGCACGAGGGTATACACTAGAATAAATATTGACTATTTAATACTGCAACATGCTACCGATTCCCAATTATGACCTTTTTTTACATGCCAACAAAAGTAGCTTTCCACATCCTAATAGAAGAAATCCCTAAAATATAAGTTCCATTTGTCTTTGTAACATATGATAACCTTGTTCTATCTTTTTGCATAGAAATGAGTTTCTTGTGATATGGATGGTACAACATCGATGTGGAGTATAATTGTGGTTAAGAATGAGGACATAACTTCTTAGGAAATTCTTGGATGGAGGGTCAACTTGATATCAGGTTTGGGCTGCTGCAGTACTGACTTAATGGATATATGTTGTAGAATTGTCATAATACACATTACTGTGTTTTTTAATTCTATGTATTTGATTCTAAAGTTACATAATTTTTGTTGGTGAAAGTTGTCTATTTGAATAATTGCATAGCACCTTTTTTTCTTTTTTAATTGACAAATTTGTTGAGAAAAATATAAAGAACCATGGCTATGAGAAAATAATAGCCATAACTAGTACAACTACATAGCATCCATCTAATTAAGATACATATTAGCCCTCCAAAGAAGGGAAAAATGAAAATAGAAATGACAATAAATCTATCACATACCAAATGGGACTGAAGCAAGAGAAAACTGTAAACTGAAATAGTCCCAATTAAATAGTACCCAATTGAAGCATTCAACTGCGTAGGTTCTGGTATTAGCTTCGATATCCAATTGATTAGCCACATGGTTGATAGTATGATGTACGTCCTTGAAGCATTGATAATTGGATTTGTTCAAACATCCTTGAATACAATGAAGAATTATCCAAGCAGGTTCAGTCTAAGCCAACTTGCAGTCCTGAACAAGAATCATGGAGGCTTAGTGTATGACATCTCCAACATAAGGCATAACACAAAGTTAATGGATTTTTTTGTGACTAGTATCTTAAGGGTACTATTTCAGGTCCTAGGAGGTCGAATTTTCTACTTTGTACATTGTAACTTTTTGAACTTACGATGGATCCACATTACATTAGGACAATCATAGATTCCATGAATGGATCTTAGTCAACTTGATTGGATGATTGCATATTGTTCAACATAAGCTGGACAATACTATATAAAGGTCGATTTACACAGACAAGGCAATGAACTATTTTTGTGTATGATTTCTTATTTGTGGGTTGCCACTGTGTTTTGGCAGACATATACTCATCTCACATTGTGTTTTCAACTTGTCGTATTTTGCATGTATAATAGCATTTGGAAAACATCGGGTATTTACTATCAAAGCATAATAGTAAATATGGATTCTCATCGGCATTTGCAACACCATGGTGATTGGAATGCGCGACAACCATAGATAAGGCAATGGGTACCATGTATGATTGATTAACTATAGGCTACCACTGCGTTTTTGTGGACATACTCAACTCACACTATGTTTTCCAACTTGCAATTGTATTGTGCATGCATATGCTTGTTGGAAAACATTGGGTGTTTACTATCAAAGAATAATAGTAAATATGGATTTTCATGGCATTGCAACACCATGGCGATTGGAATGCCATGACAAGCCATAGACTAGGAAATGAACTATTTTTGTGTATGATTGTATCTATGAGTTTGCCACTATGTTTTGGCGAAATATACTCAAATCACCTTTCATGTTTTCCAACTTACAATCATATTGTGTATGTATATGCTTGTTGGAAAACATCGGGTGTTTACTATCAAAGCATAATATAGTAAATATGGATTTTCATGGAATTGCAACACCATGGTGATTGGAATGCCATGACAAGCCATAGACTAGGCAATGAACTATTTCTGTGTATGATTGCTTATCTATGGGTTGCCACCATTGTATTTTGGCAGACATATACTCATCTCACACTTTATTATGTTTTCCAACTTGGAATCCTATTGTGAATGTATATGCTTGTTGGAAAACATCAGGTGTTTACTATCTAAGGACAATAGTAAATATGGATTGGAATGCCATGACAAGCCATAGACTAGGCAATGAACTGTTTCTATGTATGACTGCTTATCTATGGGTTGCCACTATGTTTTGGCAGACATATACTCACCTCACACTGTGTCTTCCAACTTGGAATCATATTGTGCATGTATATGCTTGTTGGAAAACATTAGGTGTTTACTATCAAAGCATAATAGTAAATATGGATTCTCATGGAATTGCAACACCATGGCGATTGGAATGCCATGCCAAGCAATAAACCAAACAATGAATTGTTTCTATTGTTTGTCTATGGCTTGTCATGGCATTCCAAGATGATGGTGCTGGAATGTAATGGAAATCCATATTTATAATTATGCTTTGATACATTTTTTCAACAATCCATATTTACTATTTAGCCATGGTGTTTGAAGCCATGAGAATCCATATTTACTATTATGCTTTGATATATTATTTGCAAGCATGCATAGCTTGTTCAAAAGAACCTGTTTTAGGCTTTTAGCCATAGTAGCAAGGCGGTGAATAGTTTGATAGAATTCTTTGGTAGACATGTATGAAAAATGTGATAGCATAATGAACTGTTTCATATAATGCATCAAAGAAATGTGGTCCTATGGTGAAGGACTGCCATGACAATCCATATTGCTATGACAATCCATATTGCTTGCTAGCAATTATATGGATTGTCATGGTAGTCCTTCACCACGGGACCACATTTCTTTGAGGAATTATATGAAATAGTTCACTATGGTACCACATTTTTTATACATGTCTACCAAAGCATTCTATCAAACTGTTCACTACCTTGCTGCTATGGCTAAAAGCCTAAAATAGGTTCTTTTGAACAAGCTACACATGCTTGCAAAAAATCTATCAAAGCATAATAGTAAGCAACATCATAGACAAGGCAGTGAAGTGTTTGATAAAATTCCTGAAAGAAATGTGGTCACGTGGTGATGTAATGCCATGACAATCCATATTGCTGCCTTGCTACTATATGGATTGTCATGGAATTCCATCAGCATGAGACCATATTTCTTTGAGGCATTTTATGAAACAGTTCACTACCCTGTCTATGCTACCACATTTTTCATACATGTCTACTAAAGAATTTAAGTTGAGTGCCTTGTTGTAATGGCTAAAATCCTATAACAGGTGCTTTTGAACAAGCTACACATGCTTGCAAAAATCTATCAAAGCATAATAGTAAATCATTGAACATAGTAAACGTATCAATGAAAACCTGAAAAATCCAATCACATGAACTCAATCAGGTACACCTTAAAAGGTAGTTTAATTACACTCAAGCATAATGAACCTTTGTAGATGAGAGTAAACCTATCATAAAATTTGCATAATGAACCTCATATACGGTTTAAGAACAAACTTGCAAGAAGTGAAAGAACACAAAACTTCAAACAAACTCAATGGGCTTCAAACATGTAATTGAATTGTAACATTTTATTGTGGCCATATACCTTTGATGCAGAATATTATTCTTTTGACATTGGTTTAGATCCTTGTAGAAGCATGAAGATCTCATCAACAAACACCAATCATGTCTTTATCCCAAAAACCCATCCACTGAATACCTTAGAGTCACAACATCAAAATGTATTAGCCATCAAGAATAAAATGTGAATGATGAATGTGCAATGAGTACTTGTTCAATACCTATGAATTTTTCATGAAACAACTCTATAAGAATTTTGCAACAACTATCATTTATACCTTTTGCACCAACACCATTCGAACAAGTAATGAGTGAACAACAAGGACTTTGACATGAATATTAGCAACCACTTTGGCTGTAGATCACCAAATGAATGAATAATCTCTTTGAAACCAATCCATGAGAACACAATGAAGCAACTCACTCTGCATGTAGCTGGCATCAAACACCTTTTGACATCAATGACAAACAACATCAAGATAGACATTACTAAAAAATGTTGAAGTATACATAAGGCATGTAGTTTGTTTCAAGTATACAAGTAGAACAAAAAATTGTAACTCATACATTTTTAAGTCACAATAACTAAGAACACTTTTGTAACACTTTTCAAGCAAGAAGATACATATTTCATACTTCTATATGAACATGTGAACACTTGAGATTTGTAAACACCAACTGTAAACCTCAATTGTGTCTAAGAGCTAGAAGATATGTTCACATGCATGAAATGAAACAAAATCACATTGAACATGGACTCTTGATATGGTTCTTGCCCTCAGTCTTTGATTGCATGACCTTTATATTTCCTTCATATTGTTCTTTGTATGGTATGGTGTGAATCTTTTTATGATAGATGAAGGTATGTTTGAGTTGTAGATAGATAATGATATGCGAGATTTAGAAATATGAATGACTTGGGTGGGTGCAATGAAGAAAGTATTGTGACACATTGATTAGATGCAAGCAAAGCATATAAATGGATTATGAAAATTATTTGATATGGGAGGAAAGGATATGAATGTCTGGATATGCAAAAGAATGGAATGGAAATGCTATCAATTCATCATTTTTGAGTTGTAGATAGAAAATAATATGCAAGATTTAGAAATATGAATGACCTAAGTGGATACAAAGAAGAAAGGAATGTAATCCATTGATGTGATGCAAGGAAAGCATATAAATGGCTTATGAAATATATTCGATATGGGAGGAAAGGATATGGAAGGCTAGATATGGAAATGAATAGAATGGAAAGGCTAAGAAGTGATCATTTGTTTCATCATAGACTAGAATGAATTCCCATTTGTTATTGGTTATGCTTTTTGTAATCATCATAGGGCAGATTGACTCAATACACACACATAAGAAGGACTCATGCCCCATTCCTCACTCTCCTTCGCACACAACAAGGTGTAGAGATCCTTGAGCTCCCTCGGAATGTGACAAGAAAAGAAAAGATATAAAAAGATAATGATATTGACGGAGACAACAAACAAGAGTTAAGATAAAGCACAAGCTATCATGCATGAATTATGAAAATGATAAATATGCAAGATCATGATAATGAAAAATGAAAATGCTAATGCATATGATAAGGACCAACACAAAAAATAGTTGTAGGATGGAAAACAAAGTGGGTTGTGACTCAGTAAAGCCCAATTTTTTAGTATGCTAAAGAGTTTATGGTTTCTTTAAATGTTTTACTCATAACAATGATAATACAATGATAAATAAGAATTTAAATGATAATGATAAAAAAGATCTTATTTAGGTTAAGCCACAATAGTGGTTTACAAATGTTTTGAGGAAGGAATTTTTATTTTTTTTCGTTTCCACAATGACAAGGGGTTTGGTCGAACTCTATGGTTCAGCCGAACCAGTTTAAGTGTTCGATCAAACCTACTGGTTTGGTCGAATAATACATTCAACCGAACCCATAAACATATGAATAAAAAATAATATTTTATAGGGTTCACTTGAATGGATGTTCAAACGAACCCCTTGAAATAGGGCATAAAAAATAAAAACAAACTATCACTGTCACACATTCTACATATTCTCTATTCAAGCTCTATATGTGGTGAAAGCGAACCTGAACATGAATGTAGCAAACCAGACATGTGAAAAATGTGCATCAACTCGACCTCCATTGCCACAGTTCATCAACCTGACCTCCATAGCTCACAGGTTGGTTAAATTTGAATTTCATAGATTTCAAAATGCATTTGTTTGAGAATTTTTTAAACCCTAAATGTGAAATGTTTCAAATTTGTAGATTTCAAACTACATTTCTTTGTTTGAAATTGCATTTGCTTGAAAGTTTCTAAATCCTTTTCAACAAACACTATTTCTATCATGCTTTGATGAATGTTCATACCCTATTCTAAAGCTCCAATTTTGGTACGGGCAGAGAGTGTTGAAAAAATGGTGTTGCATTGCTTGAAAGATTTTAGAAACTCATTTCAAAACTCTCTCAAAAAATTAACATGCCTTGTCTAGATGCTTCCACGTTTTGCATACATTTCTACCACGCACCTCCAATTGCATTTTCTTTAATGTTTCTAAAGCCTTACCTGAACATAAAACAAATTTATTTGAGGCATTATATCAAACAGTTCATGTTAATTTTTTTTGGTTATATTTGTTATTAAAATTATTGTTGATAACCATATATCTTTATAATTTTGTATCAGATGGATTATTTTGTTCAACCCACAATAATGAATTATTGGTAAATAAAAATGCGAACCATAATAGTGACTATTTCCTTCATTGAGGTTGATAAGTTATGCTAATGATTGTGGTATGAAAGTATAAATAAGAATATGATCCCTAATTGGTAAGATTTATTAATGCACAACCTCTCTAATGAGTATAATTTTTTGAGGGATTTGAAACAATTAATATAGAACCATTGATTAGAACTAAACATATTATATTACACTCTAACAAAACTTCAATTGGAACTTAGGTAATCTAGACTATTTATAAAAATGGGGAATTATAGTTATTCCCCTACAAGTTTTTATATTGGTAAACTATGAAATTATAAATTGGTAAAAGGTATAAAGTGGTAATCAATTAGAATTAAAATGCAAACATTGGTGAAGGTTTATCTAATTATCTTTTATATATAGGACCTTTAGAAAAATGGGCCTCATTCATGGTGGATATGACACCAACAAAGAAAGCTAGGGAGCATGGTGATAATGATGTGAAAATGTCATACCTAGAGCTATGAAGTAGAATTAATATATTTTATATCTTAAAATCTTAATATAATTAGGTGCTTCTTACTATTTTGTATCACCTTAGATAGTTTAGAAATTCAACTTAAAATCTAAATCCTTGTTAAAAGAGGTAGTGTTGAGTTGTGTACATGTCCCAACTTAGATAGTTTATAAATGATACCATTCTAAAATTATAACTTAGGGTGCATACAATGGAAACTTGGATAAAATTCTTCATATTTTTCCTTTGAGTCTTATGACATTACTCCAAAAATGGTTGGTTCTAAATGTATGAATCGAAGAATAAATTTAGAGGAAAGAAACTAGATTGTTTGAATGAAATGTATAATAAAATAGTTCTATTAGGATTATAAGGAATGAAGGTATTATTAAATTTTCTATTTTACAACTCAAAAGAGAATAAAGAAAAGGGTGTGCCTTGTTTGTTGTTAATTTTTATTTAGTAAAAGTGAATGAGAACCATTCAAATGAAAATAAACCTCCATTACAAAAAGTCTTAGGATGTCTAAATCCTAGAATGAACTCCTCATGTTTCCTCCTAAATGGGTGTTTTATTTTTTAATAGAGTTCATGCATGAATTAGCCCCTATATCTAGAGATCCCTATCAAACAAACACTTCATATTTGCATGAATTAAAGGATTGAACCTAAATGAAATTTTAAAGAAAGGATTTATATGTTCTAGTGTCTTGTCATGGGATGCTCCAACTATTTTTATGAAAAAGAAAGATAAGACACTTTTCCAAGTTTTCTTGATTATGTATGTTCAATAAATAAGCAATTAACATTAATATCCACCACCTAAAATAGATGACTTATTTTACTAATTGAGAGGGGTGGCCATATTTTAAAAAATAGGTATAATATTCAATTACAATTAGCAAAGAATAAAGGAGGAATACATTTATAAAACTACATTTAGAATTAGGTATAGGACATCAAAATTATATGTTGGAGGCAATGCATATAAGACACCCATATACAAAATAGTACAAAAGAAAGAGAAAAAATGTAAAGAATGTGTGCTTGTAATCTATAATTGAGAGCATTAAAAATTTGAAATTAAACATAAAGAATAATAGGATTTATAAATTAAATACATGAGGCTATTATATATTATCAAAAAAGACTATTTTAAAGTTTAAATTTATATTTTAATTTTAGGGTAAATACTTTTGGTTGAATTTATGAATTAGAAATAGAAATTTTGAAAGGGCCCCACCCTTTTACAAAGACCAATAAAGAGACAAAACGTTAAATCATGTTGGCATGGAATGATAACAAGAGAAAATATGGTTTAAGTTAGAAAATAACATCCAAATAGAAATATACCAATAGAGGCAATGTATCTAATAAAGAGGTCGTTTCCCAAAAACATTAGTGATCTATCATTTAGACACAACGAATCCAAAATTCTTCAAGACTATATACATTATGAAACCCCTTATACTTTTCATGAATAGACTACTAGTTCCTTTTTATTTGAGTTTCCATCTTTAGTTTCCAAACTTGAGACCAAAGGGAATAAAGGGTTCCTATAATTTTCTAAACTTGAACCCTCTTCATATTTTTAAATTATTAGAAGAAATACCAAGAGGTGAATGTTGCAATTCAAGAGAATGGTAGAGGAAATGAAATCCAAATAATCCATCTATAACATGATTCTTGTCTCTACCAATATCCTCTAAATTTCTCTTGACAAGACCTTCTAAATTAGTCATGTCTACAAGAGGACCAACCACCCCTTGATTATGCTCAAAGGGAGCCTCAATGAAATCCTAAGGTAAACAAGCCTCCATCTCATCCTTATACATTTTGTTCAACCTTTCATTCACTAATTCCTACCTAAAATACTATTTGTAGATACCATGACAACATGGGTGACATTAAAATCTACTTGTGACATGAGCCCAAATAGCTAAATTCAAAATAATTAATCTATAAGTATAATAGTTTGATGGTAAAACTTATACATATAAAAATATGATAAATGTGCGATTATTTTTCTTTCCACTCTATAAATTTTTAATGTGCTTGGCTATATAATTGAGATGATTCACTCATAATGTAATGATATAAATTTAGTATGTATGAAAGAAGTATTTTTGAGACATCAAACTACCATTCTACATAACTCTTATGGAAATAAGAATATTATTTTATTTTAACTAAAGAAATTGTGTGTACTCTATCTTGAAAATTACTAATTAATTTTGAATTATATACTTATAATTTAAAATAAGAGCATCCTTTGTAACATGGAATAGATAGGTTAATTAATGAAATAAAATATGATTTTATATTAAGAAAAATCTACAAATAAATGGAACTCATACATTGAGAAATTGACTAAGACAACTCTGTATGAGAATTAAGACATGCTTGAATAATAATTTATATACCTTCTTTCAATAATTAACATTAGAAATCAATACTTGGCTCATATTGTATAATCACACTAGAAACCAATAATGGAAGATTAAGAGTCTCAACTAAGAATTCTACCTTATAGATAACATTCATACTAGAAGCCAACAACTAAAGACCACATTCCATAAATAAAGTTCATGTGTTATATATCATGCCTTTGAGGGGTCCACAAGTACTATGAGCCTTTTGAAATCCTTCTCCATATAAATGCATCCATTCCAAGACCATTGGGAGGTGGGTATCCCAAGTTCCTTAATTTCTTGTAGGAATTTAATCAAGAGTAGGACATTGAGACTTTGGCATGTAAATTTAAATCTAAATGCACATCCAAAAAATACAAATTCAATAACTAAATTTAATTCAAAAAGTGGCCCACCATCTATGGCCTTCTATAAAATTCTCAAAGATGTCATTCCCATAAATGATCAATTAAAAGTTAAGTTATGACTTCACCAAATGACATGAAATTATCTTTCTAATCTATGTCATATTTGCATAAATCCCTCAAAGAAAATTTTAACTAATTTTAAACACTCAAACAAATAAATATATATGAATATATACTTAATTTATAAATTATTGGAATATATCTTGATCCATCACAATTAAAATCTTAGACATCATGCATAATATTTTTGATGTATTCACAAAGCCACTTAGGGTCTCATAAAACTTGAGTAGGTGAATACCAATATGCATATCTAATGGTGGGGTAAATGGAGGGGGATTAGGAGTAAGTTCATATATATCTATTACTTATTTTTCAATCCAATATATCGGTTGGAGAGGTTGCATTTGAATAGGAGTGAAGATAAGGTCTATTAAAATATGACTCGCCATCTTCTCTATTCTTAGGATTTTGGAGTTTATCAAAATATCCTTTGTCGATCTCAACCAATCTTTGTTTCAACTTTCAAATCATCCACATAATCCTCCCTGAAATATTCAATATGTGAAACATAATTATGAGGAAGATACAAATAATCCTTGACATAGCTTTTTGTATCAAAGGATAATATGGTTCTATAATTTTAAAGTATTTCCAATTTTGAAATCTAAATACAATCAATGATCTATTTAATCGAGCAATAATCATAATTTTAAGGAAAACATAAATTAATTGAATCTTTTTAAGGTCTAGATCATTAGATTCTACTTACTCTAACTTAAATTTAAAAAACAACATTAAAATCCACAAAACAAATTTCAAAGACATAGTAAATTATTACAATATTATTTAAAAATCTAATTGTAATGAACATGTTATAGTAATAAATATTCAAATTTTAAATCTATGAAAATATAAACCAACATCCTTAGTTTTCATATATAATTTTTGATTAGAATGTTGAATATTATAATTTTTGAGGCCAATCTTTAGGCACTAATTCACCATTGTTAAAATGATCCTTAGTTTATTCATTGTTTTTTTTATGATTATAATTTTTTTCAATTTCTATTATTAAACCAAACTCAAAATAATGGTATAGATTAATTTGTCTCTTTATCCCACATTTGGGTCATGTTTTATTCTAGATTTATTATCATAATTAGAGTTTGTATAAATCTGTTAAATTATATTTTTAACATATATAAAATGTATGGTTGGATTTAGTGGTGCATATTTAAGAGGCGCTAATGCAATATGAAGTCAAACTTTATTATATTTTATTCTTGATAAATTAGTTTTGCAATAACTAATTTATAGCTTTATGCAATCTATAAGTTTAAATAGTTTGATGGTATCTAAACTTTATGCATATAAAAATATGATAAATGTGTGATTATTTTGCTTTCCAATCTATAATTTTTTGATGTTGTTGGCTATATAATTGAGATGATTCACTCATAATGTAATGATAAAATTCAACCTTATATGGAGGATTTTATATTATCTTCCATTAAATTCATCCTCTTTATGAGATTCTTATGGAATATTGATATTCTAGTATGAATTCTTAATTTTAGACACATCTTCCATTAAATTTTAGAACTATTTTAGATTATGTTTTAAATTTAAATTTTAGAACTATTTGATTATGTTTTGTGTGCAATCTAGTAATTTGAATGTTTTGAAATTATTAAAAACTATGATAGATGTTGAATCTCTTTTTGTTAATGGTATGCAAAATACATTGATGAGTAGATGGAATTATTACAACTATTTTAGATTTGTATTCCCTTTATCTAGATATATTATTTACCAAGGTCTCATTGTTTCTTTAGGGTGATGTATATATATAATATGTGATCATGTTCCACCTGAGCCAAATTCTTTGTTTGCAAATACCACTAATGAGATTAAAAAATTGAGAGACTCATTAGCACAGGGTGCAAACCCAGGGATATATTTTGAACCATGTATGTCAATATTGCATAGTTTAGAAAAACTAAGAGATGAACTTGAGAGGACTAGTGCATATTCCTCAGATAGAGTAGTTGTTATTCTTTCCCGCATGCGGGAAGAAGTACATGGTGATGTTCACCTTAAACAAATATAGGATAGTGTGACCAAAGAAATGATAAAAAGCACTTGTTTTCCTTTTTATCAAAATGTACGTAAGGTTAGGGGACACCAGGTCACTAGATGTGTCGATCGTGCTATGGCTGAATTGATCTACCCATGATTTCTCGTAGCACATAGTCAATACCCAAACAATGACCAGATTCCATTATATTTTGTTCAGCAGTTGTATGTTGAGGTCCATTTGGGCCTCAAAGTTAACTACCTGGACATTCCACCATATGTTGGTCAGGGGCGTGGCAGGATTGCCGATAGGCCCACCTATCATTGAGCAGATAGACCAACCCCAGTGTTTAGGGCATTGGTTGGCAAGAGGTCTCCTGCTCTCACCCCAGCTCTAGCCCCCATAGCAGATGAGGTTGTCGTTGCTTCCCAAAAGGAAGCAATTGACACTATAGGTGACATTGCGGCTTCCACCACTAGGATATCTGATGATCGTGTAGGTCATTATTTGATGTCTAGACATTCCATCCATGCCATTTTCAGCATAGTGGACCACCATGGATCCTTTTACAATGACCGGCATCCCTACTCCTACACAGCTTGATGCACTTACAGGAGATATGGCACGCATGACTCTACATTGTTTGGCTGAGGACCTGTTGGAGGCATATGCCCACATTGCATTAGACTATGGGATCAGTATAGAGCATGTCAGAGATCATTTGGCACACGAATTCCATTCAACTCCAAGATCCCATCACTCTCAGTCGAGCACTAGTGTGTGTTAGGATCCACCTAGTTCTTTTCGACAAATGCAATGCATCTATGGGTTTTATTGATATGTTGATTAGTTCTAGTTCATCATCACCGATGCCATCTCACCTTCATAGTCCTCCACATTCATCATTTATGGCATGACATGGGATAGATCAGATGGATCCAGATATTGATTTGTCGCTTGATTGTTTGGTCCATATGCTGGAGGCGAATGTTTCAGAGGACTTAGGTTATCCTGACATCGATGATGTGTATGTATGTGTGCATGTGAATGTTTCAATTATTTTAATTATTTTAAATCCTTTTGTCTCTAACTATATCCATGTGTTGATATATGTATATATATTGGTTATAGGTGATGCACCAATGTCACTCCTAGCCTTGGTCCAGATCGTGTACATGATCAACGTGACTATGTGGATGAATCTACTGCCAGTGGACATGTGAGTTTTAAATTTTTATATATACATGTGTATATATCTACATGCAATATTTATGTATGCATAGATCTAAATAGATATTTAAAAATACAAGTTCATTTAAAAATAACTTTCATAAAATTTATTTAATATAAATTATATGTATTTAACACATTCTATACACAATTTTATTTGTAGGGCTCAACACATCTATC